>JAALXK010000516.1:0-55467 GCA_012977745.1 Fusarium anguioides | reverse complement strand
CCCCAAGCCGCCTCTCACGAAGCCGAGAAGGAACCCATTGTCAACGGATCCCGCAAGGTTCAAGACGTTGCTACTCCCATAGAAAAGCCCAACCGACCCGAGTTGTGGCAGGACATGCACAAGTCTGAGGTTCCTAAGAAGGAGGTCTTCGTTGAGCCATCACAAGCTCACGATGCTACCGCTGCCAACGCTGAGATCAAGGTTATTGAGCAGGAGCGGGAGCGTGAGGCGGCCAAGAAGAAGGCTGCTCAGAAGCAGTAAATGGTGTAAAGTAAAATATCGGCGCTGTTGAGGTGAAAATTTGCTTTTTGTAAAATATTTAGGATCTTGGCATGGGCAAGGATGGATGTCCATCTGTATCAACGCTGTATGATGAGAGGGACAGAAGCCACGAAATTAATAGACACGATCACATCTCAAATAGAATGGTCTCACTGTTGAGCACTTGTAAATCTGACTTGCGGAATTGCTAACTGAACAAGGTATCAATTATCGTGTCTGCATAACCATTTGGATGGGTAATAAACCAGTATCAACCAGGCAGAGTAGAGACTAAAAAAAATAAAAAGGAACAATGCAGTACAACAACAAAAAACTATTTCACTTCATCCAGAACCTCAAGCTCTAAGCTAGCTTGCAGGAGATCTCCACGTTTGCTTCGAGTAGCCTCAAGATGCTGCTTTGGTCGGAATCGTACTCGGACTCGACCATCGTTCTTCTTCTAGTTGCCGCCCTTCTTGCCCTTGTACAGATATCGTCCAACAGCACCCTCGGCAGCAGTCACACTGGCGAGGATACCAGCACCGAGACTGATGGCCTTCCAGTCGAGCTTGCCCTTCTCGTACAGGCCCCAGCCCTTGTAGCCAAGGTAAGCGCCCAGGCCGACGACAGTAGCCAAGTTAGCGATCACGAGACCAGTAGCACTGCCATCGGACAGTTGAGAGAATTGTTGGATGAGCCAGTTGTCGGCGCGCTTAGCCTTGGCGGCAGCCTCGTTACGCTTTCGCTTCTCCTCGCGGGCCTCCTCCTCTCGCTCAACGCGAGCAGCTTGGGTCTCTGTCTTAATCTCCTGCTCGAGGAAGTCGTTGGGTACAGTGTGTACGCTAGGCATATCAACGTCGACCAAAGAGGCGGTGGAGGCAGACTCGTCAGAGATAATTTGGGGAGGTTGAGGGGCAGCAGCCTTGGAGGGGTCAGTATGAGTGATTGAAGTATTATTTTGCTCTGTAGGCATTGTTACTCACCTCCTCGGGAGTCTGCTTAGGACCGCTGGCAGCAACGTCGGCGTAAGACACTGTGATAGAAAGTCAGTGATCTGATGTTGGGCACAAATATGCTGCAGTGACGTGTAAAACAACTTACTGATGGTAAGGTGGGGTAGAGAGGGGACGTGAGAGTAGAATCGAGTAACTGGTGATGGTTTTTGCTGTAGTTATTTGAAACAATAGAATTGATCAAGTGAAGCCAAGAGTAAGTATCGTGACCGAGTAAAAAAAAGATGGAGGAGAGAAGAAGTAGTGGTAGAAGATGGTGGTGGATGGCGTTTTCATGTGACGCAGATCATGAAAGCAAGCCCGCACTTGGAGGAGCTCTCCTTCCGCATTTTACCAATGACGTATGCAGCTCAAGACCCACTTAAACTCGTCTAAGAGTCTCAGACAACAAGGAATCGGGATCAAGACAAGATTTTTGCTGGGTTCGGAAGAAATTGGAGTTCAGGAACAGGACCTGGGGGGACGAATCAGATGAGTCAATCAGTCTGTGTCGCTGTTTTAATTGACGACATGCTTATGCTTTTCTTTTCTTCGAGTCTATGTACCTAACCTTGTCAAGTTGTCTAATTACCATCCCTTGCAAGGAATCCATGTATCCCTCACAATCCCTTCTTCATCAATAACATAATACACATAAAAAGCTGCTGCTGCTATACAAGCATGATTGCACCAAAGTTGAACTTTCTGTCCAACCTTGAAGTCTTCTTCAACCTTTCTTCCCTCACTTGTCCCCAGGATTCCATGCTCCTGTGATAATCGTGCCACACCCCACGCCGGACTGCCCACCACTCGGCCGAATCCGCTAAATGCGCTGGCCTCACGCGACAGCGCGATTACACCTGCGTTGACAAGGGCTTCGTTTCTCTCTGGGTAAACGCTGCATACTTCTGCAGCTACAGAAACAGATTGTTGCTCTTCTGTGACAAGCCCGGTTGATACTTGCTGGAGATCGTTGCAGGGAAAGTTGCCTGCGTGAAGTTCGAGTTTGATGTTGTCTGGCATTGATGCCTTGAGGCTCTCAACTACATGCGCTGTTGGTGTGCTGCCGACGGAGAGGACGAGTTGACGATCTGAGGGTAGGAGCTTAGCTGCAGATAGGACGCTTGACACTTCGATGTTGAGAGTCTTTTCGGCTTCATGTCGTGATCGGCCTCCATACGAATGTCCTGCATGACAGTAGAATCCGTAGATAGTGACGGCAGACGACTTCTCTGCACGCTCTACCAATCTATGCATTGCGTCACTGTTAGCTTCAACGCCTGCGCGATGGGATCCAACGTCAAGCTTGATAAATATATCCCAAGGCTGCTTGCTTGAAACTGAATCTTCGAGAAATGAGATCTGTTGCTCATTGTCAACCATGAGCATGATACGGAGCGATTCTCGCAGCTCAGTCAACCTAGGCAGGATACCAGGGTAGACCGGAAGACCGTACAAACACTATAAGCGTCTTAGAATTTCATCTTGCAATACTTGGGCCAAGTCTTACCTCTTCCAAGATACCCTCCTTCACTAGGGGTAAAGCATTCTGGATTTCGGGAATTGTAGATGCAATGATGCCCCTGTACTTTCCATTCGCCATCATCCTCCTAGTGACCTCAACAGTCTATATAACGGTAAGTCAATGGATATTTTCATCGCAAATCGTAAAGGCAACGTACTTTCAGTGTCTTGATATGAGGCCTGAAGCCAATGCCAAGCCTTTCCACATTGCCATGTAGTGTCTCGATGTTCTTCTTAAGCACAGGTAGATTGACAATCAGCGATGGCGTAGGAAGCTCCGAAACATTTTTTCCGATATAAGATTTGTGGTTTTGAGTTGAGTAGTCCATCTTGAATAGTTGTTTGTTGTCTAAGTCGTTGTATGATGAAAGTGCTCAACGTGGAGTAAGTAAGTTGAGGATTGCGGGGAGCAATGAGAGCGTCACGATAACTGAGAAACACCAACTTTAAGTTCAATTGATCTTCCTTTATAAATGTTTCTCAAGTCTGAGATGTTGTTTCAGTGATGAGCGATATTTAAGTCCAAGACTATCATCCACTATAGATAATGACAGTACTTTCCGCGGCGGATTCAAGTTCTGGCGCCGATGGTTTCCCGCGGATAATTACTAACATCAACTACCGACCTACCTATCTGATCTTAGCAATAGCATCACTTCTTGGACCAACAAACTTGATAACTTCCTCTTTTTCTCCATCACGATATCAATTATACTGCTTTGTAGTATCGAGTCTCTCACTTGCTGTCGATTGATCATGCCAAGCAGGTGACCTTCTGCACTACAACCCTCATCTGCGTTATCAAAGTGGACCTCTTCAGATCGTCACAGGACAGGCCTTCAGATCTCGAATTCTTATCTTCAGCCTCCTGAGCCTGTGAAAAGATTATGGCTTGGATCATCAAAACGAAACCATAGCAAAGCCAAGTCTCAAATATTACCTAAACTTATATATAACTTTAGGTATTCCTTGGCAAGTATTCGCCCCACATGCTAACATCGTCTAAAGAGACAACTCACGAATATCATGGGGCTCTTGAGAGTCAGTACTACATTTTAACGCAGTTCAAATCTGCTTGAACCTTCGTTGGATAATATAAGCCTGGGGACTGTTCAGTGTTGTTCAACAGTAGTGGCTTGTCCGAGAACTCAGGGCAGGTATGTTATGTTTCACTCGGGCTTCACTCCAATCCCGCCTATACACGTCAGTCAATGCACAACTATCATCCATAACGATAATCGGATTGAAGCGTCCAGTTGGAAAGGGACATATCATTAACTTGGTAATACTATTCACCACCCATTGTGAACGTGCATGATTGGAATTATGACTTGCAAGTTGGGTAGCAGTCACAGGCTCTTGTTGATTCACACTTCTCATTTAACACCTTCCGAATTCTCGCCAAGAACATGGATCTCACCGTGAACGGTATCCTTATCATTCATAAGTTGAGTCATCTCGTAGTTGTCGGTGCAGAATCGGCGTAGAATACCTGAAACGTCTTACAACCAACACGAACCAGACCAAATACCCCAGTCGACACCGGATATAATGCCGTTAAATATCCATTAGTGCCTCCAGATCGAGAAAACATCCAATAGCATAGCTGGTATTGTTCCATATCGGCTGGTCATTTGCTCAATAGCACACCCTCAGGCCCTTCTGCCGACTCGGCACCGAAAGATGTGGATTCTTCCACTGGCGATCCAACAAAATCGGATTTTGGGCACTTTACCCTGCATGATGAATGGTTATTTATTTCATATTGATCTCATCGATTTTCTAATCTCTTCATTGATAAAAATAACATTTCTTTCTCATTTTATCGGAACTTCAGCGCCAATATTCGGAATATGAGTGCAGTTAAAGAAGATCACCACGATGGTGATAGTGAGAGTACACACACTCAAACATCAAACCAAGATCCAGAAAAACAGCCAACAACGGAAATCAAACTGCCGGATGTCCCTTATTCAAGCTTCTCATTATGGGAGAAACGCAGTATTGTTCTGGCTGCTGCCTCAACAGCCCTCTTCTCGCCCATGACAGCCCAAATATACTTCCCTGCCTTACCAGCTATTGCCAAGGATTTAGGGGTCTCCATATCGCAGATCAACCTAACTGTCACGACTTACATGATATTTCAAGGAATAACACCCATGTTCATTGGATCCTTGGCTGATAGCGGTGGTAGAAGGCCTGCGTATCTGGTATGCTTCACCATTTACATCGCAGCCAATATTGGCCTTGCCCTTGCACCTAGTTATGGTGCTCTTCTGGGCCTTCGATGTCTACAGTCTGCTGGTTCGGCTAGCACGGTTGCGCTCTGCTATGCTGTGGTGGCAGATGTTGTCACCTCAGCTGAAAGAGGTCAGTACATTGGTCTGATAGCTGTTCCAACAGTGCTCGGTCCATCATTAGGTCCAATTATTGGTGGTCTTCTTGCTGAATATCTTGGCTGGAGATGGATCTTCTGGTTCCTTGCCATCCTTTCTGGCGTAGCAATTGTTCTCGTTGTATTGTTCTACCCAGAGACATGTCGCGAAATTGTCGGCGATGGTTCTATTAAAGCGCCTTTGATGTACCGGTCAGTATGGCAAATTCTCAAGGCCCGAAGGAGACGGTCGGAGTCGGACAAGGACGGTCTAAGTCGGCAAGTCTCAAGAGCGTCCACCGCCAAGAAATTCAAGTTCAAAGCACCAAACGTGCTCGCATCGATTTTGATGCTCTTTGAGAAAGAGACGGGCTGCCTTCTTGGTTTTAGCAGTATATGTTTCGCAGGCTTTTACTGCATCGCCACCGCCATGCCCACATTGTTCACGAGGATCTACGGTTATAATGAAGTTGAGAACGGGTTGATGTTTCTTCCTATAGCAGCCGGATCTATTATTGCAGCTTTTATCGTGGGTAGTCTTACCAATCGCAACTATAAGCGCCATTGCGACAAGCTGGGTATCCCGTATGAACGAAGCAAGCAACAAGATCTCTCTGGATTTCCTATTGAACGTGCTCGACTTGAGATTGGATTTCCACTTCTGATGGTCGCAGCCGTCTCGCTCATCGCCTGGGGCTGGGCAGTTGAGGCCAAGACCTCCGTCGCTGCTCCTTGTGTGCTAAGCGGAATCTTGGGTGTTGGCATCGTCGGTTTTAACAACACAGTCAACTCTCTTCTGATAGATATTCATCCTGGAAAGGCTGGAACTGCAAGCGCAGCGAATAACTTGACCCGATGCTTGGTAGGAGCTGGAGCCAGTGCGGCGATCGTGCCTTTGATCGACGCCATTGGTACAGGATGGGCGTTTACCCTTGTTGGAGGGTTGTATATATTTTGGTGTCCTGCTTTGCTTGCTGTTATGATTTGGGGACCGAAATGGCGAGAGGAGTTGAAGGTGAAAGAAGAGAAGAAGAAAAAGGCCAAGCAAGAACTTCAGGAAAGTTAGGTTAGAGTTTGTGAAGGAAGCAAAAAGAAGATTACCCCAGGAACAGGGATGCGCTGCAAGGCAATAGAGCATCGACAAGAATAATAAGGGAAGCGCATAATGCTTTCAATAAATTGTAATTAATTTCTATTCTTATTTATACCATTTTTTATTGTAACGATGTATGACTGGAAACTGGCGTGAAGGTGGGGATCATCTTCAAGTGCAACTTTTTTTACTCCAAGATTTCAACCTTGCAAACAAATGGTGTCATTCACAGTCAGCCCAGGCCTCACTCTCTGGATGCGTCACAAGGTGACAGCATGTCGCTCTCTCCCTTTAACGATGGAATAATGGCCGTGGGTAGCCTGTTAACTCAGATGCTCTCCCGAATAATTTTCTCTTCCTTGCTCTTGGTGGTCTCAGTCGCCATCTACAGGCTATACTTCCATCCTCTGGCCCGTGTTCCTGGACCTAGACTGGCCGCAATCTCAAGTTTCTGGCATGCCTATAATGCTCGAAATGGGCGCATGGCTCATTTGGGAAAGACTTTGCATCGGCAGTATGGACCCGTTGTTCGGGTTGGTCCAAACGAAGTCTGGTTCAATAGCAAGGAAGCTTTTCATGCCATTTACAGTATGTCATCTTGAGAACATATGACATAGGAATTGTTACTTAATAAATCTAATAGGTAATGGCAGTGGCTTTGAAAAGTCGGACTTTTACTGTATGATCAAATATCTCCTCATAGCAGATATATGGACTAACACCTTCAGTGGCAACCGCTTTGAGCAAGCCTCACATTGACTGGCAGCTCAACCCCGAATTCCAAGATAATCTTGATCTTCTCTCAGAAAGAGATGTAAGGCGCTATCGTCTCCAACGTCGGCTTATCGGTCCTGTTTATCAGACCTCCAACCTCATTCAATATGAAGCTGCCATCGACGAAGTTCTTACACGGTCCATCGCTAAACTCAAGAGCTTGAAGGGGGCAGAGGTTGAACTTAGCGAGTGGATGCATATTGTTGCTGTAGAATGTCTCGGCGCAGTCGTTCTCTCGTGGTCACCAGGCATGCTCAAGAATGGCACCGATCATGGCTCAGGTACTCATGCGTACCACGGTTGGAGACGGAAGAGCGTCTTTGGGCTGTTCCCTACTGTCGCCAAGCTAGAGTTCTTGCATAAGACAATCGGGCGGCTTTTCAGTACGGTCTGGGGTGTAAACTTTCAACCTCCGAGGGTCTTCCGTCCTTTCTTTCCAGTGAGACTTCATTCGCTCTCTGGTTGATTTTTCGATACTAACACATTCTAGGATGTCGGCAAGAGGGTGTCAAGGCGTGTTAATGCAGCCACCAAGTCCAAACTCAACAATGATTCTCGCCAAGACCTTCTTACAGATCTCATCCAGCTGCACAAAGCCAAACCGGAGTTTACAGAACTTTATCTTCGCAAGATGGCTGTGACTAATTTTGGCGCAGGCCATGAAACCATGGCATCAACGTTGACCTCTATCTTTGCCCTACTAGGCTCGCATAAGGAGGTACAAGCGCAAGTCTCCAGCGAAGTTCTTGGGACAGGCGAGTCAACTGAGTACTCTACTGCGGTACGCTTACCAGAGACACAATCCCTTATCAAAGAAGCAAAAAGGCTATATCCAGTCATCAGCATGTCTTTACCACGCAAAGTTCCTGCTGATGGTCTGCAACTACATGGCTATCACTTCCCATCGGACGCAACTGTGGGCTGTAATCCGGTAGCTTTACACCGAAACCCAGATGTCTTCGGCTCCGACTCCGATATGTTCAACCCAGTCCGCTGGCTAACTGCAGACCCTGACACGGCTCGCACGATGGAACGCGTTAGTCTCAGCTGGGGTGGCGGCGCGAGGTCATGTCCTGGGCGCCATTTAGCGGAACTGGTAATCTACAAAGTTGTCCCTGCTTTGGTGAAGGAGTTCCAGATCGAGGCTGTTGTGCCACCTGAAGATGAAAACCGCTCATATTTCTTGTCCGTGTTGACAGGAGTCAAAGCCCGATTTATCGAGAGAAAAGCAACAGAGTGATTCATCAGAAATGATTCATCAGAAATGATTACCCAACTTTTGCTCGTCAATGACGTCTGTCTGTTCGTGGCCCGCCAGTTCCATAACGGTCACATTCTCCGACTACGCCCTGCGGACGACATACCCTCCTCTAATAATCCGCTGCTATAACTATCATTCATGGGGGTTCCAAATCGCTACCAAATCAAAGAGTACACAAGAAACAGATATGGTTCAACCAATTGCCAACGAAAACGCCCTTATTAATGGGAGCCGTGTCGCTTATGGCGTCTATGGCACAGGCAAACCAGTTGTCCTCCTTCATGGAACACCATCCTCATCCCTCATTTGGCGCAACATCGTCCCTAAACTAGTCGATTCTGTTTTCAAGGTCCATGTCTTTGATCTTCTGGGCTTTGGTCTTTCTGAGCGCCCGTGGGATTCTGCTGTTGACACGTCCATGACAGGCCAAGTTCCTATCCTTGAGGGCCTTTTGAAGCTTTGGGGCTTAGAAAAGACACATATTGTTGCTCATGATATTGGCGGTGGCATCGCGCAACGGTTCTCTGTGTTCTTCCCTGAAAGAGTTCTGTCACTTACGCTCATCGATGTGGTGAGCTTTGACAGCTATCCTTCAAAACGGACCAAACAGCAGATGCAAAATGGTCTTGAGACCCTTATCAAGACAGACAGTGATCAGCATCGATCTCACTTCCGTGAATGGTTGCTCTCCGCAGTCAGCAACCCAGAGAAGCTTGAAAAGTCAAGTCTTGACACATATATGGACTATATCTCTGGTCCCATCGGTCAGCCCAGCTTGTTTGAGCATCAAGTTCGACATTACGATCCAAAACACACGATGGAAGTAGCACCCCGTCTTGTTGAACTGCAGAAGCTTCCGGTGCAGTTGATCTGGGGTGCGGACGATGCCTGGCAGGTAGCTGATTGGGCCCATAAACTCAACGATGCCATTCCTGGATCTGAGCTTACCATTTTGAAAGACGCTGGGCATTTTTCTCCTGAGGACCAGCCGGAGAAGATATCGGAGCTTCTCATTGCATTTCTTGAGAAGCATTGATACAAATGCCTAAGTAGAATAGAAGATTGCATTTTAGATAAATCCAAGTATTGCTATATGTTCTATGTTATCGTCTTTCCCAATCCTTACGCGAACCTTCGTCCGTAACAATTAAAATCTTACCAAAGCGTCGTTCCTTGCGTCTTTGGCTCTTTGATGCCATCTTGTCCCCGGCCCAAGAAACTCAAACACGTGCGGTACGCCCGGCCATAGGTGAAACTCTACTTCAACATTGTCTTCGAGTAACCTCCTCACAAATTCCAAGCCCTCGTCTCTGAACAGATCAAAGGTTCCAACGTCAATATACGTCGGTGGCAGCCCCTTATAGCTCTTCGCCCTCGCCGGTGCTGCATATGGCGAAACCTCAGCGTGTGGCTTTTCGGCCTTATCCTCTCCTACGTAGGCTTTCCATGCGATTTGATTGTGTCTCGGGGTCCAGGTAGCAAACTTGAGAAACTCTGCATCTGGAGAAGGGCATGTCCTGTCGTCCAGTTCGGGATATACAGCAACTAACTTCGCGACTGGGGGACTGAGTTGCCTATCCCTTGCCATAAGCACAGTTCCCACAGCTATACCGCCTCCAGCACTCTCTCCTTTCACACAAATTCGCTTCGGGTCGAGGCTTAATTCTGTCGCATGCTCTGATAGGTATTTTAGGGCGGCAAAGCTATCCTCAACTGCTGCAGGGTAAGGATGCTCAGGCGCAAGACGATAGTCAACCGCAAAAACTGGCCTCCCAATCTCCAAAGCTGCCACAGCAGTAATTCCACCACAGATATCTGCTGTCCCAGACACGAAACCCCCACCATGAATCACAAGAATCGCGGGTTGGGGTTCCTTAGCTTTTAGGACCTCCGGTGTGGCGTAGCGGCGGAGGAGGATCTGGGCGCCATCATAGCTTGTGAATGCATAGTCTGTTTGCTCAATGATGTCGGGTGATGGTGGTTTGGGAAAGACCTTGTTAAATAGAGCGTGGTTGTTGCGGCGTATGTCGAGGGCTGTTTCAGGAGGAGCTGATGGGCGACCGGATTTGATGAGAGCTAATGCCTCAGCAAATTCATCATCATATTGTAGACCAGACATTCTCGGGCATGTAATTTAGATGGGATGCAATTACGAAGTTTGTTACTGGGTAGAGGATACTTATGGTTACTGAAGCCTTTATACATCTAGACCGAGGTTGAAGGTTTAGCTATTTTGAGGGGCACTGGGGAGCTTGGTGCCCCATTGGAAGGGCAACAATGGAGATATCTTTGATCATCTAGGCATTTCCATTGAGTGATCTTGTCATTGTGACACAATAAATTCATTCGGTGAACAAATTGAGGTTGTTTAAGTAAGGATTACTCTGTGTGATTGGTTGGTTCGTTTGGACTCTCGTTTGGACTCTCGTTTGGACTCTCGTTTGGGCATCTCGTTTAGACTTATGGTGATACTAGAAAACAGGGTAAATGCGACTTTGTACTAGTCCATAATGAAATATCTATAGCTTGGTTAATCACCTTCTGAGTCTTGATAGTTGAGAACTTGAGGCTTGTGGTTTTAGACAACATTCCTACCCTATGGTCTCTTGTAAAATACGAGGTCCAGTCAAAGACTATTACAAACTTTAAACCTGACGTTCCAATGAACCTTTCCAGAATCCATTAAAGCCAAATACTTCTCTAATTGGATATTTGTTTGGATAACCTTAACTCAAGAAGGTTATGGATATCTCTGGAAACATACAGCGTGTCATGACTCGCATCACGTGACGTTATCGGTGGATGGCAAGCCCCGAGACGCCGGTCCATTTTAAGCGTGGCGTGGGTGACCCCCAGACCAGACCCCCATCAATCGATTATTACATTTGTCGAAAAGTACAGATCGCGACTTGCAGGTTGCAACAACGAAATTGGGAAATACAGCCACTTGGCGGGCAACCAACCGCAACCACTCGAATAGAGTCTACTATTTCATCTAATGATATAGTTAAGAACTCCGAATTACTCCTCACATCGAGATACAACAATCTCAACCCCCCCTTCGCCCATCATGGCGCCCCTCGTCGACAACCCCCAGATTAAGCATGCCGAGCTGCTGCGCCCGTTGTCTTTCCACTTCCACGCCTACGTCTGGCCCTTTACTATTCTGTGGCCCGTCTTCTTCGCCTTTTACTTGAAACCAGACCTCTACGAAAAGTACATCGGTGCTGAAGAATGGACTGTTGTTTGGGTTGGAACTATCATCACTCTACAATCTCTTGTCTGGCTCAGCACACATTGGAGTGTTGATCTTGAGGGCAAGTTCAAGGCCTCCAAGGCTAAGGATATTGAGAATGCCGAGTTGATCAAGGTCATCCCTATTGCAAACGCCGGTTCCGCCGAGATTTGCAAGCTCATTCGTGATAAGGTGCGGAGAATATAATATTCAGAAACAGCTCAAATTACTAACATAATCATTACAGGCCGGTGGCAAGCTCAACACCTCGTTCCTCTTCCAGAAGCGTCGATTCCTCTACGATTCCGCTACCAAGTCATTCACTACTCTCAAGTACGATATCGATGTCGAGCCTAAGCCCACCATTGGCCACTTCCAGACCTCCAAGGGTATTCAGACCCAGACTGAGTTGTCGCGTATCGAGCAGCACTATGGCATGAACACTTTCGATATTCCCGTTCCTACTTTCACCGAGCTCTTCAAGGAGCACGCTGTCGCCCCATTCTTCGTCTTCCAGATCTTCTGTGTTGGACTTTGGATGCTCGATGAGTACTGGTACTATTCGCTCTTCACCTTGTTCATGCTTGTCGTTTTCGAGAGCACCGTCGTCTGGCAGCGTCAGCGCACCCTTAACGAGTTCCGCGGCATGAGCATCAAGCCCTACGATATGTGGGTGTTCCGTCTGGGCAAGTGGACCGAAGTTCTCAGCGACCAGCTTATCCCTGGTGATCTTGTCTCTGTCAACCGGACCAAGGAGGACAGCGGTGTTGCTTGCGATATGCTCTTGGTTGAGGGTACTGCTATTGTCAACGAGGCTATGCTTTCTGGTGAGAGTACTCCTCTCCTCAAGGACTCGATCCAACTCCGTCCCGCCGACGTTCCTCTGGATGCCGAAGGTCTAGACAAGAATGCTTTCCTCTGGGGTGGTACCAAGGTTCTTCAGATCACCCACGGAAACCCTGACCAGGAGAAGCCCAAGCTTTCTTCCGGTGTTCCTCCTACTCCCGATAACGGTGCTATGGCCATTGTCATGAAGACTGGTTTCGAGACATCTCAGGGTAACCTGGTTCGAACTATGATCTACTCTACCGAGCGAGTCTCTGCCAACAACGCCGAGGCTCTCTTCTTTATTTTGTTCCTCCTGGTCTTCGCGATTGCTGCCGCTTGGTATGTTTGGGATGAGGGTGTTCGCAAAGACCGCAAGCGCTCCAAGCTCATGCTCGACTGTGTCTTGATCGTCACCAGTGTTGTTCCTCCTGAGCTTCCCATGGAGCTGAGTCTTGCCGTCAACACCAGTTTGGCGGCCCTGGCTAAACTGGCTATCTTCTGTACTGAGCCCTTCCGAATTCCCTTCGCTGGCCGTGTCGATGTGGCTTGCTTCGATAAGACCGGTACTCTGACTGGTGAGGACCTCGTCGTTGAGGGTATTGCTGGTCTGGCTCTTGGACACGAAGATGAGATCATGGACATCAAGGAGGCCGATGGCGCTCACTCAACCATGACTGCTGTCACTGAGGCTTCTCTGGAGACCAAGTTGGTTCTTGCTACTGCTCATGCCCTTGTCAAGCTCGATGAGGGCGACATTGTCGGCGACCCTATGGAAAAGGCTACTCTCACCTCTCTCGGATGGACTCTCGGCCGCAACGATACTCTTATGAGCACCAGCAAGGCTGGCAGCACTCATGGCACCGTTCATATCAAGCGTCGATTCCAGTTCTCTTCTGCGCTCAAGCGTCAGAGCTCCGTTGCCATGGTTCACGGAAACGATATCAAGACTGGCCACAAGATGAAGGGTACTTTCGCTGGTGTCAAGGGTGCGCCCGAGACTATTCAGAAGATGCTCAAGGTTGTCCCTGATGATTATGAGGAGACTTACAAGTACTTCACTCGCAAGGGTTCTCGTGTTTTGGCTCTCGCTTACAAGCAACTCACTATCGATTCTGAGCTTGGTTCTGGAAAGATCAACGACCTGAAGCGTGAGAAGGTTGAGTGTGACCTGACATTCGCTGGTTTCCTCGTTCTGCACTGCCCTCTCAAGGATGATGCCAAGGAAGCTGTCCAGATGTTGAACGAGAGCAGCCACCGTGTGGTCATGATCACTGGAGACAACCCTCTTACCGCTGTCCACGTCGCCCGTGAGGTCGAGATCGTTGACCGTGACGTACTTATCCTCGACGCCCCTGAAGATAACTCCAACGGTGAGAAGCTCGTCTGGAAGAGCGTCGATGACAAGGTCAGCATCAAGGTCGACCCTACAAAACCCATTGATCCCGAAATCATTCGCACCAAGGATATCTGTGTTACTGGTTACGCTCTTGCCAAGTTCAAGGGACAGGTTGCTTGGAACGAGATTCTCCGCCACGCCTGGGTCTATGCTCGTGTTTCTCCCAAGCAGAAGGAGGATATCCTCCTTGGTCTCAAGGATATGGGTTACTACACACTGATGGCTGGTGACGGCACCAACGATGTTGGTGCCTTGAAGCAGGCTCACATTGGTATCGCGTTGTTGAACGGAACTCCCGAAGATCTTACCCGTATTGCCGAGCATTCCCGCAACACCAAGATGAAGGAGATGTATCAGAAGCAGTGTGACCTCATGAAGCGATTCAACCAGCCCGCTCCTCCTATTCCCGCTATGATCGCCCACCTGTATCCCCCTGGACCTCAGAACCCTCAGTTCAAGGCTGCTATCGAGCGTGAAGCTAAGAAGAAGAACGTCACCCCCGAGGAATACGCCAAGTCTCAAGGCCATGATTTCGAAACCATTACTTCTCCTGGCGCTCAAGCTATCATCGATGCTGGTCCCCACGCTGGCCGTCAAGGCGAGGCTGCTAAGAAGGCTGCTGGTTTCGCTGACAAGCTCGCTTCTGGTATGATGGAGGCTGAATTGGGAGATGATGAGCCCCCTACTCTGAAGCTCGGTGATGCCTCAGTTGCTGCTCCTTTCACATCCAAGTTGCGAAATGTTGTTGCGGTGCCTAACATTATACGCCAAGGTCGCTGCACTCTTGTCGCCACTATTCAGATGTACAAGATTCTCGCTCTCAACTGTCTTATCACTGCTTACTCCTTGTCTGTTTTGTACCTCGAGGGTATCAAGTTTGGTGACACTCAGTACACCATCAGTGGTATGCTTATGTCTGTTTGTTTCCTCAGCATCTCTCGCGCTCGCGTCGTCGAGGGTCTCAGCAAAGAACGTCCTCAGCCCAACATCTTTAATGTTTACATCATCGGTTCCATTCTTGGTCAGTTTGCTGTTCACATTGCCACTCTGATCTACATCGCTCGCCTTTGCGATAGACTTGCTCCGTAAGTAAACCTAAACCCGCTACTAGCAATTACTGAGAACAAATACTAACCTTGTACAGTCGCTCTGACGATGTTGACCTTGAGGCTGAATTCGCTCCCTCTCTGCTCAACTCTGCCGTTTACCTTCTCCAGCTTATCCAACAAATCTCCACTTTCGCCATTAACTATCAAGGCCGACCCTTCCGTGAGTCTCTTTCCGAGAACAAGGGTATGTTCTACGGTATTGTCGGTGTCTCCGGTCTGGCTTTTGCCTGCGCTCTCGAGCTTTTCCCCGAGATCAACGAGGGCATGAAGCTCGTCCCCTTCTCCGATGAGTTCAAGACCAACATGACAGCCGTCATGGTCATCGACTATGGTGCCTGCTGGCTCATCGAGGTCAGCTTGAAGAAGTTCTTCAGCGACTACCGACCCCGTGATATTGCCGAGCGACGACCCGAGCAGCTCGAGAGAGAGGCTATTCGTCGCGCTGAGGTTCAGAAGAAGAAGGATGAAGAGGAAGAGAAGAAGAGACTCGAGAAGGTTGCCGAGTTTGAGCGCAAGGTCGAGGAGCGACGAAGAAAGATTGAGGAGTGGAGAGCGGGAAGGACTTAAACCCTAGACTCAATCATAATTAGATGGTTGTAGTTTTGGATTAGACCTGGCAGGCTTTAGAATAAGCATATTACTTAGACAGGAGGATACTATTGGGGATAAGCAGGCTTGACCAAACTCGGGTCTGCCGAGTTGTAGATGTACAGTACTGATGGAGGTAGACTTGATCATATGAACATAGCCAGTCGTTTTAATACCATTTAAGCTTAATTGTAGTTCAAATGTGACGTTTTACTATAATGAACCGCTCATGGTATCCAAGCTATTGGCTGCCCAACCTTTCGACTACTGTGATTTGAAGTTTCATGACCAAGTCAAATTCAGTTATTGAACACATTGTTTGGGGTATTTTTTCTTCATTCATAGCTATAGTACAGATAAAGACCTAATTTCTAAGTCTATGGAGATAGGTGGTAGAACAGCGGGAAGAAAACATGGGTATACCAATCGCTCATACGCCCCGTTTCCTGACCCAATTCTCACACGAAAGATATCCGTACTGAGAGTTTTACCTCTATCCTTTTTTCTCCTTTTCACCACATTACCCAGTGGGTCTCTTCAAGCTCGTATCGAGCTCAGAGTTCATTTATTTGGGAGGGTTGGAGGCAACGAAAGCAACACCCTTCTCGATGTTCTTCTTGAGGTCGACGAGAGCGGCGTCAACGAGCTTCTCCTCGTTGGCGTCGAGCTTGCCGAGAGGGTGGATCTTCTCAACACCCTCGGGGCCAAGCTCAACCTTGGAGCTGAAGAACTCGATGCCCTGGTCCTTGTAGAGAGGAGACTCAACGAAAGAGGGCTCAATGACACCCTTCTCGCCCTGGACAGCGCGGAGGATAGAGTCAGCCATGCGGGCACCAGCCATGGCCATGGAGAGGGTGGCAGAGCCAGCACCGTCCTTGGCCTTGACAACCTCGTCACCACCGAACTGGACACGGTTGACGAGCTCAGCATTGGAGGAGAGGTCGGGGTGGTTGGACTGAGAGAAGAGAGGGACGATGGTGACACCGGAGTGGCCACCAACGACGGTGATGTTCTCATCCTTGGGGTCGGTGCCCTTGATCTCGGAGACGAATCGGGAAGCACGGACGACATCGAGGGTGGTGACACCGAAGAGGGTCTTGGGGTTGTAGACACCCTCGGCCTTGAAAACCTCCTTGACGATAGGGACGGTGGAGTTGACGGGGTTGGAGATGATCAGGAGCTTGGCCTTGGGGGCAGCCTGAGCAGCGGCCTTGGCGAGGTCGCGGACGATGGAGGCGTTGGTGTTGAAGAGATCGTCGCGGGTCATACCGGGCTTGCGGGGAACACCAGCGGGGATGAGGACAACCTCAGCACCGGAGAGAGCCTCCTTGAGGCCGGCAGCGTTGGGCTCGTATCCCTTGACGGTGGACTTGGTGTTGACGTGGGAGATGTCAGCAGCAACACCTATACAAAACTTGTTAGCTAATTTTGTTCCAGATCTGGCTGATGTGGCAAAATGAGTGAATTGAACTTGAGCGTATGTGGCCAGAACGGTTGTTGTTCAACCCGTATGTAAGCTCAATTCGCAATGGAGATGCCCGCGATCGAAAGAATATGCCACGGTGTCGTTACGTACCGGGTCCGCCGCGGATATCGTAGAGAGCGAGGTCAGTGACGCGGGGGTTCATCTTGAGGAGAAGAGAAAGAGGCTGGCCAATGCCACCGGCAGCACCAAGAACGGTGACCTTGGAAAGCTATGGAATACTCGTTAGTACATGTTGAAGGTATTGGAGCTATTTGAGCCACTGTAAAGCCCAAGAATGACTTCGCGATGGCTTCTCATTAACCGGGCCGGTGTCGGTCGGTGAAGAGGAAAAAAAGCACAAAGCGGCACAAATTCTTTGCGCTTACAAGTGAGGCGAGTTGTAGTTAACTTACGTCACGGGCGGTGGCCGAGAAAGCACGGCGCTGGATACGAGAAGCGGCGAACATTTTTGCGATTGATTGACTCTTCAATTGGAGAAAAGGGTATAAGAAAAAAGGACGGGATGGGGGTGGAAAGAAGAAGAGGTTGGCGATGAGCACTTTAAATACGGGGAGGGAGACCCGGAAGGAGGAGGATGGGGAAAGCTCTCTCAGTGGAGTGCGATGCAATTCAAGGCCCAGTGAATCCCCTTTAGGTTTAGTGTATCGAGCTGAGGGGGTCCGGAGCGGAGGATGCTCGGAGTTTCGATATTTGAAACTGTAGTGAAGTCATCTTAACAGGGAGATACTATTATATAGACAATTCTTTATCACTACTGCTGTTCTTTCAGGACCTTCTGACGCTTATCAAATACGCAAGAACTGCTCTGTCTTGACATGTTCAACTCCATCTAAACCATCTGTCGCTAGATCTCGGATGTGGAATATGTCAGTGGAGCAATTCAATGGGAAGAACTGAAACTGCAGTAGTTGAACCATTCTCATTGTCTGGTTGGTTCGCTTCAATGCCACTCACCTAAGGACCAAGGTACTACTGTATCCATTCATCCGGTAACAAGTTGTTCAACTTATACACCGAAACCGTTGAATTTATACCATGAATCCAGCTCCAAGCGGGTCAAGGGCTGTTTGCATGATTGCATAAACACATGATGCTTCGCATTCAGGAAAACGATCGGGTACCTCGGAAAGGTATTGAAAATGAAAGTCATGAACCAATTGCACGTGTACGGGATCCGGGAAAGAGGCCGATATGCAATACCTGCTTGCATCTACGTAGTATCATGAAATGTGTTCTAATACTTCAAGCAGGGGTCAAGTTTTGTATCCAGCAATGAGTACCTACCAACCTAAAGCATCACTCATAACATGTCAACATACAATTGTTTGTCTGATAGTCTAATTCTTAACATCAAGTAGGTTGGCCAAAATGGAGGTCCCGGAGGCAAACAGTCGGCGAGTGAGTCAGCAAACAGAATGTTTCTGGGCTTTGGAGGGGCTTGGTGGGGGAGCTCCAAGCTCTCTTCTTCAAAGACGTCAACTATCCATTTCTCAGCATTTCACCTCCTCGCCCCTCAAAGAGAAAAGAAATCACCCCAAAATTCTGTCGCGAACTCTATAGACCACTCATTCACCACAGAAGTCACACATAATGTCTCTCTCACAGCTCTCGCAGCTGTTACCGCTTCCTGATGAGGAGCTAAAGCAGGTCCTCGATTACGCCTCTACTCTCTCCACAACAGAAGCCGCAGAGCATTTCGGAAACCTACTCGGAGATTCTCCTCAAGCCATCGAGTTTATATCGTCGTTCAACTCCCGGCGACAAACATCGGCACCAGGGAGCTCCTCATACTCTAATGCCGCTGCACCACCTGAACCCGAGTCGCAGAATATTGAAGCTGTGCCCAAAGCAAAACGACAACAGAAGAAAAAGAAGCCGAATATTCATACACCACAGGCCAGACAAGTTAGCGACTATGCTGCGCCTTCGGGCACCTCGTACAGCAAGAAAGACCTAAGCCTTGACTACATCCCCCAGCGTTCGAGCGCCCCCAGCAGTAACAATGCTTCACGATCGAATACCCCGAAACCTGACCCAAAGCCGGTTGCGAAACCTCCGCCTAAACAGCATGCTTCCGCTGGCTATATGATTGGGGAAGGGCCACCAAAATTGAAGCCGAAGTCTACACCAGGATCACGGAGCTCTACGTCAAAGCCAGCTGCAAGCAGCACAAAAATATCTATAGCTGGAGGTTTGCCAATGACTGGTGCTTCAACCGCCATTTCTGATCTCGATGCTGCTATCAGAGCGCTCGAAATCTCGACAAACCCCACACTGGATTCTAAGGCTAGGAAATGCAATTGTGTCGCTACAAGACATCCTCTTCAAGGCGCCGCGCCTAATTGCCTTTCTTGCGGCAAGGTGATATGTATGAAGGAGGGGCTGGGACCTTGTACATTCTGTGGCAGCCCTCTTTTGACACCAGACGACGTTCAGGCTATGGTGCGGGAGCTCAAGGATGAGCGAGGTCGAGAGCGAATGGCCGCCAATCGAGACGCCAACCGTCGCGCCGATGTTGCCAAGACCCCAGCTCCGTTTACTCAACCTCGTGGCAACGACGGCGGGTTGCTAAGCGACGCTGAAGCCAAGGCTCGTGCGCATCGTGACAAGCTTCTAAATTTCCAAGCACAGAACGCCAAGCGAACAACAGTCCGCGATGAGGCGGCTGATTTTGATGTTGGTGGAGCACTTACAGGGACAGGCAGCATGTGGGCATCACCCGAGGAGAGAGCGCGAGAACTGAAGCGACAACAGAAGGTGCTTCGAGAAATGGAGTGGAACGCGCGGCCAGACTACGAGAAGCGAAAACAGGTCGTGAGCATTGACGTTGTTGGCGGCAAGGTTGTTCGCAAGATGGCAGCGGTCGAACGACCCGTGACTCCCGAGTCGGATGAGGACCCTGTTGGTAATGGAGTTGACAATAGCACCCTTGGGGAGACTTCAGGGAATAAGAACCGTGGAAGAAGTGGTGGAGCCTTCAGCGGTAATCCATTGCTTGGAGCACTGATAAAACCAGTGTTCGATGCCAAGGGTAAGGGTGCTGAAGTTGAGGGAAGGGAGTCGAGAAGAAAGAAGGGATGGCAGCGAGTCCAACATGACTTGAATAATAACGAGGGTGTTATTCTAGATGGAGGTGTTCATGGACATGAGCAAAGTGATGAGCCTGCATGTGGATAAGATATGAGAGTTCTAACCATGATAGGGTTGCCATCAAGAGGATATAGAAAGTGGTTTTATCACAACAATGATAGACGTCTTGCCTAGAAACCAGTCAATTGTATTATGAGATAGATGTACCTGAGAAACCAGAAATCTCAAATCAATCTCATAATTCTTCCTTTCATCTCATCTCCTGTGTCCTTATTGTTGACCAATTGTTTACATATCATGATGACTATGTCCGATCACGTGATCTCGCGTCATAAACGTCTCTCTGGCCCAAGGGTGTCATGGGTCCAATGGTCATCCATGATCCATTGAATGAGGGGGAGAGACGAAGTTGGGGTTACAGGGGTGAGGTCATTTACTGTCGTACTCGCTCATGTGCATTTGAGCTGAGGCGTGTCTTTGAAGATGATTTGCTACAATGATATGAGTTGTTCTACTCCAATAATCACGTTGTGAGTGTTTTTTGCTGATGCCTGTGCGTACAGATTCAGAATGTGTTGCGCAAGCTCATTGTATTCAGCAAAAGTCCTCACAAAACCTTGCAGCGCCACGCGGCTTTTTATATTTTCGACGTGCATGAGTGAGTGGAAATCTCCCGAGTGAGTATTTTATTAACACCTCAGATCATGCCGAGGCCTGTTGCCCAGCATAATCTACGGTAGTGCTTATTTAACACTACCTACATCATATCACTTCTTATTATTATGACATCAAATGTTCACACGACTCGAGTATATACTTTGTGCTGCAAATGAACCAAAAGGTAACACAAGGCTATGAACTTCAGTGGATGAACACCCTGCAAAATGGCCCAGAGTGCACCCTGCAGCCACTAAAACTTAGTGTATCTTTAGCAGATTTCGGCTATGGGAATGTCTTTGCTTGGCCTTCTCGGGTCCCCATGCAGGCGCAGGCGCACATTTTAAGGTATTTTGCTGTCCTGAGTCGCGTATCAGACTTGACCTGACCGCGTTAAGATTAAGACCATGCCAGACACAAACCATCAGCATTGAAAAATGGCAACCTAATTGAAAGCTGATGACTAGACAGACGTTTTCTCTCTCTATAGACTTCTCTTTTGGATTGCTTGCATGAATTATTGATCACTCATTTGTTGATTCATTCATTTCAAAATATAAATAAATAAGCACGACAACACTGGAGATCAAGATCAAATCATCACCAAAACCCAATTATTTCCTAGCTCCCTTGGTGGCCCGGATTTCCCGCGTTCTCTGTATCTGTCTAGACCCTAGACCCTTCGGACACCCTCCCCCTCCACTTTCAGTTGTCGGTCTACGATTTTCAGCACCTAAAACTGAGGGTTCACTTGTACAGCGGATACCTCCATAGACTGCTAGGTCTATCTAGTATCTGGGCTTACACGTTCTGGAATCCATCCCGCCAATTGTGGTCCCAGTCAGTCCCTCTTCAGCGACTCACTTTACCTATCAATCTATCTTCCCAACCTAACAACCCTCGCAACTTACAACCTGGAGGCTTCCTGTCACCATCATGACTCCCAATCAGCCTCTGGGTGAAATTGCGCTGAATAATAATCGCATTGCGCCTCCTCCGCCCTTCAAGTCTGCTGAGTCCCGACTGGACGTTACCACTGAGACACAGGCGGGAGCGCGACAAGGTGGGGATTTCGCGGTACCAGTGCCACCCCCGGCCAGCGACGCGCTCTCGCGAGCCTCCCACCCAAATCCGATTGAATCGATAACGACCACATCTACTGCGGCGCCTGTCAATACTATTCCTGCTGTTGATTCAACAGTAAGGACTAAGACTGCTCATGCCGTAGTTCTTGACGCTATCGCCAATATGCAGCGCAAGTCATCTGTCGATCGCGACGATGGCTCTACACAGAGTCATCCTCGTTCAAACACCGACTCGCAAGAGACCACCATGACCGTTTCCACAGATCCCGCTTTCACGCCTCCAGCAAGCGACGCCAGTAACTGTGCACCCGGTCCCTCCAGTCAGGATAGTCAGTTGCTGCAGCTATCCGAGATTGCTGCCGCTCAACATCGAATCGCTACCGACCCTACGAATTCACGGAAACGCATGGCCGACGGTGAGGTTAAAAGCCGGACAGATAGCCAAAGTCCCGTAAAGGGCCATTCGAGAAACGCAAGTGCCGTTAGTAGAGCATCAGCAACAGCAGGTGGTCATATTGGAGAGGTAGGTCAAATGCAATCAATCAAGAACCGCGTCTTCGATTGAAGTAGTGGTTGAATACCCGTGAACTTGTGACTAACACGATTGTTACAGTTATCCAACGAGTTACGGACGCGTCTATCTTATGCCATGGTTAAAGTAAACAAAGGCTGGCAGTCAAATTCCCTTGAAGAGGTCGAGAATATGGCTTCGCAAGCTGCTTCGCCAGTTTCAAGTACATCTACGATACATCGCCGACAGGGTTCCTCGGCAAGCCCTCGGATACCTATGAGCAAGCCACCATCCTCGTCAGCTCCTTTACCACAAACACAAGGCCCTGCTGGCCAACGGCGAAAATCAAACACTCCACCAAGTTCGTCGTGGAACAAACCTGCTCTCGCTCCTCCAGCACCCATTCGACCTTCAGTTCTTGTGCCTGCTGCCCACGCGAACCCGCGCCGCAACTCACATCCTAATCGAACCCCAAATATGTTAACACACTCCCATTCCGCTTCGCCTCATACACCTGGACAGCCAGCGACTGTGCCCCATGGGCCCAAATCCCGCGTCATGGGTGACCCAGTGCTCATGTCACCACATCAAAATGTTCGGGAACAAGATGCTATTGAGACACTGTTATTTATGAGCAGCCCGGGCAACTCTGCGAATTTGAAACACGCTTTCTCTCCTACGGGATCACCAGGACCTAACGTTGGTATGGTGAGACCTCCACCTCCACGTCACGCTTTGCCTTCAGGACCCAGGAAACCTCTACCTTCATCACAACGTCAGCCTGGGCCAGCACGAAGAAACCCTTATGACAAGTCACCCATGGCTCCGCCCCCTGGTTCACCAATGGATTTAGATTCACCACAGCAACATTATGCTACACAAAACAGGGCGCCACCTAGAAGACGGACAATTGGTGGCCGAAGTCAGTTAAGAGGAACACTCTCATTACCCAGTGGCATTGGGATAGGGGTTGGAAAGGCGAGACAGTCGCTACGGGACGAAGATATCGAAAGGATGCTTGACAAGGCGAGCGCGGAGGCAGCCGATAGCTCTGATGATGAAGAGATTCTGATTCCTAGAAGGGCTATTGCTGGAGTTATGCAATCATAGGGTGGCAGCTTTGTTACTAGGTGCTCGTGATGGGTATCCTCTTGCTTGATGCGGTTTGGAAAGTCGACCAGATGGGAGCATACGATCCGCAGGGATCTGGAAGGCATTCTTAAACCCAAAAGCCACTCACAATTTTGGGCTTATTAGAACAAGAGCTATGAGTATGGGATGCTTATCGCTGGTGCTCATCCTAGTAGCTCGCGAGCTATGATGGAAATTGAGCATTGCATTTGTTGGTATATTTTGGTATTTGATGTTGGTCTGTAGACCAACTTGTTTTACTACGTCTCATCGGATCGGAGTTGGTTGCTGATTTGAGCGTAACTGGAAGGCAGTTTCTCTTGCATGAAGACACGAGATGAATCATGTGTCCTGCGATATCACGGATCAGGGTGGGAAAATCGGCGTTCGAGGCAACCGGTTCTGTATATATAGGGCTGTGGGGCGTCTTCTCAATATCACATCCCATTTCATGGCAGGGATACTTGGACAAACTTGTTTTAATAACTACGTTTTGAAGAGGATATGGGCATATGTATAATGCATATCAATACTTGGCGAACTACAGTGGACTTTATCGATGGGCAGACGGTTCACAAAAGAATGTGGTTTATTTTGATACGATGTTTGCGCAGATGCGCTTCCGTGGTCAGAAGCCGCTTATACTCCAACTCGATGTCCCTGAAGCCAGATTTACACTTTGATATTGTACAACGCCTGCCTAATAACGCCCCTGAAATATTCCCAGTCATTTATCACGTCTCATGCTTGGCTACTTGGTATCAGAACCCTTCACCAGGCTCTTCCGGTCTGAGCTGGCCTGATATACTCGGTGATGCTCATAGCAACTGAGCTTGATGGCCTTGACATTTCGTGTGGGCTGCTGGGCAGACCCAGATAAGCACTGTGCCGAGCTGGTCGGCTGATAAGAAGATCGGTGTCGTTGGTCCTTCGACCTGCAAGAGCTGCCCTGTGCTCGAGCTCGTTCCAAGCAGCAGCAGATCTTCTGCGTCTGGCATCTGAATCGGCCAAGAAGAGCGTATAGTCGTTGGTGCTTTCGTTGCTCGATGAACTTGAGAGGGCGATGCTGCGTCTGGAAGTGAGGGTATTGAGGGCTTGCTCACGATGGTCCACGTCGAGTTCGTCGTCAGTGCTGAAGCTTCTGTTGGCCCTGTGGGTACGGTAGTTGAATGAGCAGAGGGTGGTTTCATCTGCTTCGACCATCATGGTGAGGCGGTTGGTAGTTGTCTTGGAGAAGTCGCTTGCGGCGTGGCGGGGAACATAAGGTGCGCCGTAGGTGGGAGATGTGGGAGAATCAGGCAGAGAATCATCTTCGAATTGGTTTGCTGCTGATGTGGACCAGAAACGAGAGGCTCGACGGGAGAAGCGAGATTGTGTGGTTGGTAAAGGAACCTATAATAATATGTAAGAAAGAGGTCATGAGATATAAGAGGGAACTGGGGGCTTTACCTCTTGAGGAATCACATGGAGTGTATCCTCATCTTCGCTATCGTCGTAGAGACGAACAGAATTGGAACGTCTTCTGGAACTAAGCGAGAGACGGCGGGTGATACTAGAAAAGAACGACTTCCGACGAGATTGGTTGTCGGGAAGAGACTTTGATCGTTGAGTTCGTCGAGACTTGATCATGGTGATGATGTGTGTGGTGTATGTATGTATGTATGTATGTATGTATTGTATGTGGATGTAAGGAATGTGTTTGTTGTGTGTAAGTCAAGGTAAGTAAGTAAATAAAGGAAGGAAATAAATGAATGTTAAACGTGAGGTGTATCAAAGTGAGACACTCTCGAGTCCGCTCCCTCTCTCTTCTTTTTGTGAATGAGTGAGTGAAGACGGGCTGAACTGGCTGGGCAAAGGCTCAAGTTTATATCCACAGGGGCTTTTCCACGTTTACCCCAATCCAATTGTTGGTTTGGGAGGATGTAAGCTTTGGGCTAGGCCGCGTGGGAGGATGTGATACGGCTTCGACCGACGCCACGGGTGTGCCTGGGGTTGAATAGAGTTGGAGACTTGGAGGGACTAGACGCTATCGAGTTTTTGAATGTCTGGATTGTTTCTAAATAATGAAAAAGAATTACGGGCTATGGATTATTTAAACCTTCAAGGCATGTTTTCTATTATTGAGAACAGCGGTTGTAGGTGTGATATGATTCGATGCATAGCAGCTGATTGTTTCGGGTATAAGAGAAATGTCAGGCGTTGTTGCGTGTACAGCATCTCTTCTCGTTTTCTTAACCGCTTAGACCCCTGGCCAATCCAGTCTGAGACAGTTGTGTCGCCTCATCCCGACGATCTGGATCAAGGGTTATTTGAAACCACGTCTCATCCCTGACTATCAAATCTATTGATAGAGTCATAGACATCAATGAACTAGCCACAATTGACAGCCTCACGTTCGCATAATAAATCTGATGTTTCTTATTCTTTAATGCCATTTCAACAGTGGATCTACTATCATGCACATAAGAAAAAAAGAAAAAAAGAGAAAATAGGTTCGTAGGGGAACTATTCTTGTAGTCCTAAGTTTAACGCCGCCTTGTCGAATCCGGTAGTGGGTGTTTCGACGCTTTGGGTGTGGAGGGAATTACTGGGGTTCATCAACGGGTAGAGAACTTCCTTGAATATCCCTTTTCGGATGTGTTTTATGTCAAGGTTTTTAGTTAATGGAATTGTTGATATCCATATTCTAGAGACATTGGAAATAGTTGCATTCAGGAATGTAAACCCGAAGCCATCTCTTGAACCCCTGGGTCATACACATACTCTCCCAAGAGGCGCTTCACACAAGCCCAACAGCCCTATTCCTCTATAAGGTTACCAATATTAAGGCTCTGCCCAAGGGACACCGGCGATCAGACCTACTGTGACTGCAGATCACATGGTCTAGTCCTGCCGCCCTAATGACCGGTTGGTAAGAAAACCGGTCTACCCGTCCTTCATTCCATGTCTCAGCCATCTCCGGTATGGACAGGCCCAGACTTTGCGGCCTGCACTACTGAAGTTTGCTAGGTTATAGGCAGGATATAGATGGAGCTTGGGCCTCCAGTTCTTTTCTTCAAAGGTATCGGCAGTTACTCCGTGATCTCTAATAGGTTGTATGGAGTGTTGGCGATGCTTGTTCTAGGTTTGATGGTGGAGATAACCTCTCAAGTGGCAGCAAAATACACCAAGTCAGCTGTCAAGAGATAGGTCTTAGATAGGCGATTTCCAAGACATAGCTCTAAGTCAGTAACAACCTTGCTATTATCTATTGAAAACTTGTTTCTCTCTGGATACTTTGTCTCACACATATCTGCATCCGTCTGTGGTTTTTCTAATGTCTTAGACAAAATCCCACATACTTCCCACTTACACTCCTCCTCCTACAAAATACCATGTGCCCTGAGTCAGAATCAACGCTATCATACAGTTCTTAGAAATAAACTGTTGGTACGTGCGTTGACGTTTATCCGGTTATTCGTCCCATTGCAGCGATGATTTGTTTGTGAGGAATGCATAAACTTCGTTGCCTAACTCCGTGGAAAGCTAGAGTCTTGGCGGAATCACTTCCATCCTTCTGGAATCCTTCTAAAGCCCTTCTAGAGCCTAACTAAAAGAGATTTGCAATAGTCTTCAAGTTTCATGCTGGAATCATCCATGATTAATGTCTTCGAGCAAGCTTGGTATCCAACAAGATTATGAAACCAACGATGAGACAGCAACTAATTTCATGTATTTGTGCTAAGTTTATTGTTGAATGATTTCTACAAAACCCAGAAACCCACTGCACTTCTGGTTTTGACTTCTCCTTGTCGCATGGCTTGGTTAAGAGGCGTTGAAGCTCGCTACACATCGTAGCCACTGCTTTTTGTTTGTCGTTCATTATTCGTAATGATGTAAAAGAAAATAACGAAACTCCGATATATCTCAAACCTACATCTCGATGACCTCGTTCGGTCCCGGATGCCCACTGCACTTCCGGCCGGTTGAGGCGCCTGGCGCCCTCATATTTGTCAAGAGCGATAACGACAAGCCAACTGTCGTGATTCGAAAGAAGTTCTACCATTTTTCTAAACTTCCACGGAGACAGGAATGGACACGACTTCACACGTGTCGTTACATGGCATTTGTAGCTTAGCGAGTGCGATGTAGCCACCACGAATACACTCAGCCTCAACGCCCTTAGCACGAAGGACACTGTTGGCAACTCTAGCACTATCACCATCGTAGCATAGAGTCAGTACCCTATTGCCTCGAAGGATAGACATAAGTGCCTCAGCGCTAGAATTTCGGTTACCGGCCTTGTCCTTGACGTTGAAGAGACTTTCTAGTTCAAGCCAGAGCTCTTCGAGCATGGTGCACTCATCGGCAGGGTTGGCGAATGGGCTGCCACTAGAAGGTCCCTTTTGAAGACTCTCAAGAGGTATGTTGACTGAGTTGGGGAGATGGAAAGCATCGTAGTCGGATGAGCAGCGGAAATCGAGAACTTGGGTATTGGCTGAAGGAGTCAGGGCCTTGTCGATCTGGTCTGCAAGTGACAAAACTGTGTCGTGGGTGCCCAGAGGATGAATCGTGAAGTAGTTGGACAAGGCAGTCAAAGAGTCGAGCTCCCAAGCATCGTCATATCGATAAAGGTCGACGTTTCTCAAACGCTATATCGGGTTAGTTTCATTTATGTTCCAGTTGCTATTGAACATACCTCGTTACGTAGGGGGCTGAACTTCTCAGGACCCAGGTTCTGGAAGTACTCGTTCAAGTACTGGAAAGGAAGATCACAGCACATGAAAACACAGTGGATCTCGCCGTCGGGACCAGCAAGATTTGATAGTGTGCCCTCTTGCTTGAGCTTCTCAATACGTTGGAACAATCCCTTTAGGGTGAAGCCAGAAGAAGGGCCACAGACAATGCCCTGTCGGGTGAGATCCAGGGAAAGAGAGTAGGAGTCCTTTGCGCCAACCTCCTCAAGAGCGTCGTGAGAAGCAAGATAAGGGAACTCAACTTCACTCATTAGTGAGTACTCTCGGGGGCCAGGAACACGCTCTCCAGCGTTAGTGCAGACACTACAAACATCAGTATTGCTATAGTCGAGTAGAAGGAGTGGACGTACGCAATCCTGTACACAGAAGGCTTGGCCCCTTTGAAGTAGGCGCCTAGTCCAGTCATGGTACCAGAAGTTCCCATGGAGGCAACGATCACATTGATCTCAGGGAGCTGTCGATGAATTTGTGGTCCAGTCCATCTCACATGAGATTTCCAGTTCTGCGAGGTGTTAGTATTGTAGATACCAAATTGCAGAGAGAAACTCACATCGTCATTGATGTATTGGTTGGGACTGCACACAGACTCAGACTCTGTATCCTTTCGAGCTGCAGCTCTAATGGCACCTCGCTCATCAACAGGTGTAGGTTGAGCAGGTCCACCAAACAGAGTACTTCTCAACAGTCAGCAACTAAACTGCAATGAAAGAGGCACATTAAGTGCTTACACATTGAGACCAAAGAGCTGCATCATTCGTAACTTTGTCTCACTTGTCTTATTGCTTAGATAAGCATGAACATCGTTGATACCGTGAAATGCACGAGCGACCATGGCCATTGAGGTAACAGTAGATCCTGAACTGCTCTCGACGATGGTCTTTGTCTTGCCGGGTTCAACGCCCTTCTCTAACAAGTTCATAGCTGTGGGGATATTAGCTGCCTGTCTAACTATGAGTTTAGGTTGGTGGGTTAACCTGGCATCACCTTGACATTTGTTGCAGGGTGCATAGTCATCATCTTAGCATAAATACGAACACCATCTTGACGATACGGGTTGAGGCTATCCGGGATTTCCACGAGGGGCAAAGGGGGTGATTGTTCAGGATCGAAATAGTTGCGAATCGAGTCAGCGCCCTTGAAGACGTTGAGATGCTCAGAGCCAGTCATGATGAGGTCACGTATCACTGAATAGATATAGTAGGCTGGAAGGCGACTTATATCTGGTAGTCGGAGATACAGAGACAGTCTATTAACTGAGATAGAAAGAGAAGAAGAGGAGAAAAGCTAGCTCGAAAATATAAGAAAGGGACCAAGTTTTGTAGCATAAACAGCTCTCGAAACGAGTTTGCTCCCCGCTGGCCTTGCACCCACGCTTCTCTGGGTCAAACAGCGGAGTTATCACATCCACAACTAAAGTATGACCGACTCAGGTCGTTAAACAACTCCGGGGAAACCGCCCATCATGTACCGAGTTGTGTCATGATTGGTCTGAAGTCATATACGACAGTAAATCCCACGCCTGCTGCATGTGAGTTGAACAAGAATGCATATACATGAATTGCGGTATGAAGACTCTTTAACCAATTACAAACCCCAAGATGTGCCACAAGGGGCCTCATGCCAGGATGAAGATATTTAGCGTCTTCGGGTCGTCGTCACTTCTCTTCGGGCCATCGGCTGTGGATCTTAAATGCTGAAGAAACCTGCAACATGGTGGATATTGGTTGGTGGATTTGATGCGCACAAACGGGTCTGCAGTGACTCGGGACAATCAATTGTAACAAGAGAACAAATCACAGCTTCGTAAGCTTCATTACTTGAGGCTAATAGTGGATGAGGGGGCGAAGAGGACGGAGTTAATTGACTGCAGTGTTCATCGGTAGTCGATTGAGACTGAATATTGAGTTGAGAATCGGAGTTTACAAACTACTAAGCCCGAAGGCATGGAAAAGGACTTTTCGACTTGATAATAGAAACGCAGATGCAACGCAACTTTGAAAGACCCTCGACTACGGTACTGTAGATGTCAAGTTAGCACATCATAAGAACAGTGTGGGTGGCGTTATGCTGCGGGGAGTTCATCGGTCCATCTCGAATTCAGGAAGTTGGAGGGTGCTTGGCTAAGCGGGGAGCTCCGAGTATTGGAGGAAAAATGGAAATCGGCAGAACAAGACATTTATAGCATGATGGACTCTAAAAAAGAGCTACATGGGTAATAGGAAGTCATGGTAAGGTAATATAGACTTGATGAAGGTACAACCACAAGTTTAGGTCATCATTGATCACGAGGAAGAAGGATCATGTGATTCGGCACGTGATAGCATTAGCAACTCTGGTGGATTAGACTCAGTGGATCCGATGCCGGAAGACGTTAGCACTAATATCTTTTGCCCGTTTTCGAGATCCATTCAAATCAGTTCATGGCATCATAGTCAAGACTGTTAACTCAACAATTCCCTAAATAAGGACATGACTGGAGGATCAAGTTGTCTACACGACTCATTAGTAAACTCTCTTTCCATCGCTTAACAGTTTTCTCTTCTCGGCTGCCTATTGCGATGTGCAATTTTTGCAGCCAATACGAGAAGCAAAAGCCTCCCTTTATTTTAAACCCGCTTTAATGCGAAGAAATGAAGTTTCAGATCCGCTATGTTTAGCTGTCAGACCCCGTTAAGATGACGGAATGGCAGCGATCATACCCCTTTGGCCAGTGGACAGTGGAGTTGTCTGCGTGTAGCAAACATATTATAAACAAATGTCTGTCCACGTTTCACAGATCATGTTGTGTTCATTCAATCGATTCGAAGGAAAGGCGTCTTTTTTTTTGTTTACAGGAGAAGATAAAGAACCAGCCAATTCTCTAACAAACAAGACCTTCTATTCTTATACTTCTCGACAACTCTGTCTCTTAACAATTTTCTAGAGTCTCTTCTATCTTTCTTCTTTTCACACGCTGGTTTGTGTATAAAACATAATGGTTTCCTCTTTATTCCTTACAGCTTTGGCCCTGGCTGGCCTTAGCACAGCCAAATGTATCAAACTCGAAGATACACCCGTCCTTCCAGTTGGGTGGGAAAGGGTCGACAAGCAAGTCGATGCCAGTCATACGCTGCGACTCTCCATTGCTCTACGACAACCCGATATTGGAAACATCAAGACGAACTTACGAAAACGCGATTGTACCTCTGGGAAGTCCAGTCAGCGCCACCTCACTAAGCAAGAAGCTCTCGCCCTCCGAAATCCAGATGAACAAGATGTCAACCAGGTGTTAGCATGGCTCAAGAGTAAAGGTGTAGCCGCAAAGGCAACACCCGATAAGGATTGGGTTCATGTTCAAACTACTGTCAAGGCCGCAGAAGATCTACTCGAGAGTGAGATTGGCTTCTACAAGTTTGAGAACCAAACACCTGTTCTTCGAACCAAGCAATATTCAGTACCCGAGTCTGTTGCTGAATCTATAAGCTTCATCCACCCAATTGCCAACTTCATGCGACCCAAGAAGGAACTCACCACTCCCGACCCGAACTTGACCCCAAGCATACTCGAGAGTCTTCAACTGGAGAAGCGTGCTGCTCCTTGTAGCCGGGCTGTCACGCCTGATTGTCTCCTTGAGATGTACAATATCAGCTACCCTGCCTACAATGGCAGCTCCCCAATTCGCTTTGGAATTGCTGGTTTCCTTGCGGAAAACGCCAACTACGAAGACAGCAACGATTTCCTTAGGATTTACTCAGAGAAGCTCTACAAGGCCCGTTACAACTTCTCAGTCGAACTGATCAATGGTGCTGAGAACTCCCAAGTGCTTTTCGAATCAGGAAACGAGGCTGCTCTCGACGTTCAGTACGGCATGGCACTAGGATATCCGACTAACATCACTTACTATCTTGCCGATGGCCGAGGTCCTACGCTGGGTGATGACGGAAAAGAGCTGCCTGAGTTGTATAACGACAATGAACCTTACCTTGAGTTTCTCGATTATCTCCTCGATCTCTCTGATGATGAGATTCCTCATGTGCTCTCTATCTCCTATGGCGATAACGAAGTCTCGGTTCCTCGAAAGTATGCTGAGCGTGTTTGTTCCTTGTTTGGCCTCTTGACAGCTCGTGGAACAACCATCGTGGCGGCTTCGGGTGATGGAGGTGCAAAGGGGGCAAGCAACTCGACCTGCCGAACCAACGACGGTACCAACAAGGACGTTACTATGTCCGTTTTCCCCGCAACCTGCCCATGGATTACAACCGTTGGCGGTGTGACGTCTGGTGTGACACCTCTTGAAGGCGCTGAGTTTAGCGGAGGTGGTTTTTCTCATTATTTCCCCCGCGAGAAGTGGCAGGACTCTTCTGTGAAGAGCTATGTCAAGGCTCTCGATGGTCATCTCCACGGTCACTACAATGCTAGCAACCGAGCGGTGCCCGATATCTCTCTTGCAGCTACCAGCTTCATCACTCGCGTAAAGGGACAGTCGGTCGGTCTTAGGGGCACCAGTGCGAGTGCACCTGTCGCTGCAGCCATGATTGCCCTGATTAACGACGCTCGCGTACGTAAGGGCAAGCCGGTTTTAGGTTATCTCAATGAGATTTTGTATTCTAAGGAAGTGCAGGCAGCTTTCCAGGACGTCTCTAAGGGAGAGAGCAGGTCGTGTACTTTTAGAAAGGGTGGCAGCCCTGGAGGCTGGCCTGCAGCCAAGGGTTGGGATGCCATCACTGGTCTTGGAGTTCCGTCTGATTTCCAGAAGTTCTTCGACGTTTTGGTAGGCATTTGAGGAGCCTGGGCTGAACGCTCGTGTACTATTCTGACAACATACTTTTTATAGAACCGTTAATATAGCTCTTTAGACTCAATCTTTGTGAATAACCATCCTAAGAATATACTTAAATTTTATCCACATCCATCTATAACTTTAGGTATCCTTATTAGACCCATAAGTTTTACAGAGCCTAAAGAAATATGAATTGATGAGAGTTGATTGACCTTGTCGCGTGTTTTCAATGTTTAGAGAGTCGGTGGAGCTACTCACTGTAGCCTCAGTGGGCAGTTCAGCGGTCTGTCGGCACTCCCGTGTCTACCGTCAGCAGTTATTACCTAGTTCGATTAAACTCGAGCTGTTGTGTTTCCTCAGCCCAGCCTCTGCAAAGCGCGTCACAATTAAGCGGGCACTTGGACTCACTCGAACAGGGTCCCAGACTCGCGTTCTTATTATTCTTGGATACTTCTTTTTTTGCTTTAATATTTTTAAATCAAAATAACAATAACATCAACACATACTCACTTTCAGCCTTGATAGAGTATTTATTGTTATTATTGCTATATATCTTGCGTTTAAGCCTGTTGAATGTCTTTGGCGCGGTCCCCTCACTCTATCCGCGACCCTAGCTCTGGGCCTCTTTAACTCCTAGTCGAGGAGGACTCGGCCGCCACAACCTTACTAAGTGAACTTCGACCTCACACCACAAACAAGCTCTCAGACAATCACGCTCCTCGACCCAAACAATCGTACTCGAACCCGAACCACAATGACATTAAGTTTTACTCGATTGCCAGTTTTATAAGCTCGTGAACCTCGTCGTCGGCTTCTCGCGCGCGGCTTAGACCCGCCTTCCATTGTATCGCGACGCGGCCGACTTTACAACTACTTCTTCGCTCACAATGCCGACTACACACGTTTCTCCGGACTCTCAGGACGATCTGAGGGATATTGCCAATGGCTTACTAAAGGCGCGTAAGGTCATCGTCGTGACCGGCGCTGGTATCAGCACAAATTCAGGCATTCCTGTGAGCTTTCTCGATACCACTCCAGTGGTTACCAGCATGCGCTTTAGAGAGATGCATTGGTACACACAATTGTCGGCACGATGGCTAATTGGACTAGGACTTTCGCTCCGAAAATGGTCTTTACTCTTTGATTAGTGCTCAATTTGACGCGGCAGCACAACAGGCGCGTCTGAACGAAGGCTCGAGCGACGATAAATCTGCCGATCTAGATATTCGACCAGCCAAGAGACGGCGGATAACACGCGATCCGTCTCCCAAAGTTCAGGAAGACTTGAGCGAACTGAAGGACGAAATAGAAGTTCATCTGGAAGATCCCGAGCCAGAACACGAAAAAGTTGCAGATACAATTCAGGTCGAAGGCCACCCAGACGATGAAGACCAACAAGATGCTTCAGACGAGATGCCTGTGATCAATCCCAGGACGACAAGGTCAACAATAGCTGTGGCACAGCCTCCCACTTCCCCTCTATCCTCACCTCCGCCCGAGGATTTAAATACACCTTCCGCCTTCCGAAACCTGACGCGACGCGGTCACTTGAACGACTCCAGAGTTCCACCAAGCTCATCACCATTATCATCTCCACCTCCTGTTCTATTCGAACCATTCTCTTCCGGAACGCCTTCAGAAGACGGTCCCAGCCGCCGTAGCAGCACGTCACCATCAGAAGTTGACGATACCCCGCCTTCAAATCCAATCAGCTTGTCACAACCAAACTTTGGCTCAGGAAAGAATACACTACCGAATATGAAGGGAAAGGACATGTTTGACGCGACAATATGGTCGGATCCTCTTCGAACATCGGTGTTCTATACGTTTGCGACCACGCTACGGCAGAAAGTTAGAGATGTCGAGCCTACAAGCTCACATCGATTCATTAGCCATCTGAGAGACCGCGGGAAGCTTGTTCGTTGTTATACTCAGAACATCGACCAGATCGAAGAAAAGGTTGGACTGTCAACATGTCTGACCGATGGACCAGGGAGTCGAGGGCGATTTTCCAGAAAGTCAACAGCCAACTTGAATCAGCTCAACAGGATGGTCGATGAGGCGAACGCCATGACCGACGCAAACTCTTCAGACAGGTCACAGCAATCTTCGGATAACGAGGCTAGCCAACAATCTCAATCCAGTCAGTCAAGGACGGATACCACGATCCCTTCGTCTCAACCCGAATCAGAGCAATGCGCAACGGATGATGTCAAAACGGCAGTAAGGAACCTTCGCCGGGATCTTCCAAAGTCAGGCGTGGAGTGTGTTTTCCTGCACGGATCGCTAGAGCGTCTACGGTGTTTCCTCTGCGGTAGAGTGTGTTCATGGGATGATGATGGCCGCCAGTTGGAGACAATGTCAGGTCAACAACCTGAATGTCCCCACTGTGTAGGCGCAACAGTTGCTCGAGAAGAACGAGGCAAGCGAGCTTTGGGTGTTGGCAAATTGAGGCCGGATATCGTACTTTACGGCGAAGAGCATCCCAGCGCACATCTGATCAGCCCTATTGTCACACACGACTTGGCTCTTTGCCCAGATCTTCTGCTCATCCTCGGAACCAGTCTACGAGTTCATGGACTGAAAGTAATGGTCAGAGAATTTGCGAAAGCAGTACACGCCAAGGGTGGAAAAGTTGTGTTTGTCAACTACACCAAACCTCCAGAGAGCTCTTGGGGCGACGTTATCGACTATTGGGTCGAGTGGGACTGTGACACTTGGGTGTCTGACTTGCAGGAGAAAATCCCCAAGCTCTGGCAAACGCCTGAGCCTCCCAAGCTCAAGAAGAAGCGAGAGTCCAATGGCGTTGTCGAAGAGGGTGATAAGACAGAAACAAAGCGCCCGGTTGCGGCATACCCGGTTGCACTCCGTGATACAAAGGCCACGGGGGCATATTGGGTCCCAAAGATAGTGCAAGACTTGCATAGGATAACTGGATACGATCCTCTCGAGGTACCAGCTATTATTCCGTCAGCCATCGTGGCAGCAGCAACAGAAATCCTCCCGCCTGCGGTTACGCCGCTGGAAACACCGCAAAGCAAACCTGATAGAGTCAGGACTAGAGCTCTGCGATCTCGCAAGTCTGCACCTGGTGTTCTAGAGCGGTCTAAAATACCCAATTCAACGCTGAATCCCAACCACGGCCGAACGCTGCGCAGTGCCGAAACAGCTCACCCCGTATTGACCGAGAGCCATGTGCCTCTGCCTCGGCCTCACGCTGTTACTCCCAGCAGGATGATTCCTCCGGCAAGCTCGATTACAGATTGTGTCAAGTCGAGGGATGGCAAGCGCAAGCGCAAAATGATTGATGGCGAGCTAGTGTCTCTTCCGGCAGTTGGCAGACGACAATCATCTCACAAAAGTGTAGAGCAGGAGCCTTCTCACGAGGGTTCACTCACGTTGCCGCCATTGAAACCACCAACGCAGGCACCACGTGTCATTGCACCACTGGAAACGATGGAGCCCATTGCAGGTCCTCCAAATGAGCCTTACACAAGCGATAATCGTCTGAAACCTATCTCCCCTAGGATTCATCACACGGGACCATTGATTCCTGTCTCGCATAACACGCGAAGGCAGACTCGGAGTCAAAGTTCCGCACCTATGCTTCCACCAGAAATGATGTCAGGGTTTCTGACGAAATCAGAGGGAAATCTGATCACGGTTCTAAAGAAGGGACCTACTGATGTCGAGAAGGAAATGGCCATGGTGTTGGCATCGCTAAGTCAAGGCCAACCCAACCCAGTCGATGCCAAAGACCCTATGCCTCCGTATAGGCAAACGCGGTCATCGGCAAGATTGAACAAATGAGTGAGTTCGGCAATTCTCGAGCGAGAGCGAGCCCAGGAGTATATAGATGGGTTATGTTTGCTTATTACGAGACAACAATCGCAGATATGCGGAAAGGCCGGGGTTTAGGTTCCCGGGAGCATTTATGATCAGGCGTTTGGGGAATGGCGGATCCAGCGAGATAGTATTATACGGCATTGATTGAATGAGAATTGGATTGACGAGTTGGCCTTATGCGTATCTCGTGGAGATAGATGAAGGTTATACATTTGAAAAAGAATAATTCTCTTGCCCCCAATGAGCTGGTACACACAATAACTTAGATGATAGAATATTCCTTCAACTTCTACTCTCACCAAGCAACCAACCTTAACGAAGGCTTACGAGCTTAATAATGGACCTCCGCAACCGGCCGGCGCACGTCAGGACTCTTTGTGCATGCGACCCTCCTTCAGCTCAGAATATCTCGTTTGACTCGTGCTAGGGAGTGCAAAAGGCTCCTATTGTTGCCCAAAAGAGCGCCTTAGCACGCCCTGTTACGGGTACCAACGGGGGCCTATCCTCGGATCTGGTAAGGGCGTCGTTGACGTTGAGGATGTGGGGTTAAGGTTTGGCTAGATGAGTATCATTTGACTCATGAGACAACATCATTTGACTCATGATAGGTTTCACTGAAAAGTTTTCTACTTGGTATAAGATATCGGTCAAGTCCATCTCTTATAAACGGTCAAGTGCGTTTGAGTATTCTATCACTCAAGACATTTCATATCCCAAACTCAGATCATCATCATGGGTTCAATTGATCAAGGATCGTCTCAGCAGCTTCCTGTGCGGGGCAAGACTACTAACGCCTCAGTCTTTGGAAGCGCCATCAAGAAGGAGTTTATGTTCGATCCGGAATGGAGGAATATGAACCACGGTATGCAACTAAGTTTAAGAGCCCAATTGGGTAGATAACTCAAGCTGACATGCATTATAGGTTCTTTTGGCACTTATCCTAAAGCGATTCAGACAAAATTTCGAGAGTATCAGGAAGCTAGGTAACGAGACTACAGCTTCATGATCATGACATTGTTGCTAACAGTCACTCCCAAGTGAGATCCGACCAGATCCTTTCATCCGCTATGAATACCCTAAAATCTTGGACGAGAGTCGAGCTGCTGTTGCAAAAATCATCAATGCACCAGTGGACGACGTCGTTTTCGTCAATAACGCCACCGTCGGAGTCAACACTGTCTATCGAAACATGAAGTGGAACCCCGACGGAAAAGACGTCATCATCAGTTTCTCTACCGTTTACGAAGCTTGCGGAAAGGTCGCGGACTACCTTGTCGATTACTTCGACGGCCACGTGATACATCGGGAGGTTGAGCTCGATTATCCCATCAATGACGACGAGATCATCAGGAGGTTTGAGGACACCGTCGAGAAGATCGTGGCTGAGGGTAAACGTCCTCGTATCTGCACATTTGATGTTGTATCTTCTCGTCCAGGCGTTGTCTTCCCTTGGGAACAGATGGTCAAGACATGTCGTCGCCTCAACATTCTGAGCATGGTCGATGGCGCTCAGGGTATCGGCATGGTGAAATTGGACGTCTCTGCAGCCGACCCAGACTTCTTCGTGTCAAATTGCCACAAATGGCTTCACGTCCCTCGTGGATGTGCCGTCTTCTATGTTCCTCGACGAAACCAGGATCTTCTCCCTACGACACTGGCAACGAGTCACGGCTACGAACCCAAACTGGTAAAACGCACCACACCTCTACCTCCCAACGGAAAATCTGCGTTTGTTGCTAAATTTGAGTTTGTGGGAACATTGGATAACTCGCCATATCTGTGTGTCAAGGACGCTATCAAGTGGCGGGAGGAAGTCCTCGGTGGTGAAGATGCCATCTTGGAGTATCAGTGGGACTTGAACAAGAAAGGAAGTGAACTCCTCGCTAAGAGACTCGGAACGACATACATGGAGAACGACACGGGGACAATGAGACAGTGCGCCATGGCCAACATTGGGTTGCCTATGTGGAGTGGTGAGGGTAAGGAGGGTCAAGTCACAGTCTCTGCAGAGGATACACAAACAGTGTTCCAGTGGATTCAAAAGGCACTTATCAACGATTACAAGACTTTTGTACCGTTATATCTGCATAACGGGCAGTTTTGGTTCAGAACGAGTGCGCAGGTTTACTTGACCATTGAGGATTATGAGTACTTGGCTGTTGCATTGAAGGAGCTCGTTGAGAGGATTGGCAACAAGGAGTACCTGAACTGAATGGGACATAAACGTTTGTGTTGGATGCAGTTGAAAAATAGACTCTTAGATTACTGATCATCCTAAAATGAATAATTTGACTGAATTGATATCTGATAGTCTTATCTCATTGCCCAAGTCAACCATGGATGGATGCTTGTGTAAGAATTGTTGCTCCTGTTGGTGCTGCAAGTTGGATGTGAGTTGGTGTCAGTGAGTCCTATCACATGGTCAATGAAGGATTGGAGCTTTGCTGAAAGAGGATAGTAGGCATATTTCACTTCAACTTGTATGGTCGCGTATGCCTTGTAGATGTTTCAGTTCTGGAATGGAAGAATGATTATTTGTTACAGACGGCTGTACGGCATTGTAAAGCAACTTCAATCAATCAAATTCGCTCAAATTCCGTTCAATTCCGCACTTATATTGCGCCTTTGCATGACAGATGCACTAAAGGTTGCCCTGTTTGTGTATAAGCTGTGTGCCTTGTGACACTAAGGCTTTCAGCTGCAGCGGCGCAGCTACTTATGGCGTTCTATAAATGTGTTCTAGAAGCTCGCTATCTTCCAAGATTACAGCCAAGCTTACAGCTATTTCTACACAGCTCTTAACTTCTGCACAATTTATCATATCAAGTCTGTCTCAACACAAAGCAATGTCATCTCTATTCCAGCGCTTCTCCAACAAGGGTGACTCCTCAAACCCTGAGAAAACCAAGGAAGCCAAAGAGAAGAAAACATTCTATGAACGCTTCCAAGCCGGTAAAAAGCCTGTTCCTATCAGCGACGAGGATATCCTCAAGTACACAGGCAAGACTCGTGATGAGCTCAACACATGGGCTGATAGTAAGCCTGGCGTTGGAAAGAATCAACTTGCCGGGACTGTGACTGTTGGTCCTGTTTCTGGATTTGGTGGAGTGGCTATGGGAGAGGGGCTTGGGGGATGGGGACCTAGTGCGGTGCCAACTGATGCCAATAGAGGGATGAAGTTCCCTCCTCCTAAGCAAGAATCTAAGGATGTGGAAGAGTTGACGGAAGTCATTGAGGGTAAGAAGTGATGCAATACTATGGTGTGCCAGTGATGGATGTGTTGGGAGTCACGGTTATAACGATCACAATGGTACGATATGTGTATGGCAGAGCCAGCAGCCTAAATTGAAGTTTCTTTTCATTGACTTCCTGACTTGCTAAACGAATGACAAGGTTCCATGTCTCGAATGAAGGACGAGGTCATGGATCCTGAATTCACATATTCCAATTTCATTGTTATCCTTCTTTCGCAATTCACGTCTACTGTTCGTTCTGCTTCTTGCGAATGTCGAAGATTTTGAGGGCTTCCTCGGCTGCCTTGAGACCACTCAGGGCCATGGCACCAAAGGTAGGGCCTGTCATATGTTAGAAACAGACATTCAAGAAAGACTAGAGTATCATACCCATGCGGTTGGCGCCGTCAACCTCAGAAAGTTCCATTCCACCAACAATAAGACCAGGGACAATTTCACGAGTGCCCTTGACAATGGCGTCCTCAGCGAGGTTCATGTCGAGACCACGCATACCACCGAGCTTCTCAATGCGCTGCATGCTGACAAGACGCTTGACACAGAAAGCTCCCATAGGGCCATCGTGGCCAGTGGTAGAGATGATCAAAGGAGCGTTGATGGTGTTGGGGTCCATGCAGGACTGGTCGTCGTGGTGCATAGACACAAGAGTCCAGTTGGTGACAACACCAGCGATGCGGACTCCCTCCTCGGAAGGTCGGGTGATGAGATCCTCAACACAAGTAGCATTGAAGAGCTTGATGTTGGGCATCTGAAGAACCTTTGACATGATAGTCGAGGTGAAGAGAGCAGCGTGCTTGACAACGACGTAGTTGCCCTCATCCTCATAAGGAACGCCGACCTCACGGAGGAAAGCATCAGCAGGCTTACGCATAATCATGGCAGAGAAGAGCTGACCACCAAGCCAAGCACCACCACCAGGAGACACAGAGGCCTCGATGATGGCAATCTTGAGGTCAGGTCGCTTCTTACCAAGAATGTAAGCAGCGCTCAGACCGCAGGAACCAGCACCGATGATGACAATGTCAGACTCAGCATAGGTATCAAGGTCCTTGAAGTAGCGGCTAGTCATGGCACGGGAGACCTGGCTCTCACGGATAGGAGCAAACTTGAAGTCATCCCACTGACCGAGCATTTCCTCTACGGTCTTGGTGTTGATGTTCTTGCCCACCTGGACAGGGAGCTTGGTGGGAACAGCAAGCTCAGCTGAGCGAGAGGTGGGAGAAATAGCAGCAGGGGGAGACATTTTAAACCTGTTTTTGTTAGAGACTGGTGGTCAATAGGGAAGAGGACATGATCCTTTCGCTGGTATTATCCAGATCAAGTTTTGCCGTATAATCTCAGCCACATCCTCCTATTGTCAATAGCCAGTTGAGCATATGGTAATGACTCAGATATCTGGTTATAGACAATAGAAGGACGGGCACCGGCTCATGCATGATACTTTACCTGAAGAGGTCCCAATCAGGTCTGGACAAGACTACCGCTGAAAGGCTCCATGGCTGCTAGTCCTCGAAGGAGAGCCGTACTTGGAGAGTGGTGATATCTAGTATATTACACATGTCAGACCAGAACTTGCAGAAGATCCGAATACAAACCTTGGATCTTTTTCGAGTGCTTGAATGGATTCGATGAGTTGATGAAGGAGAAAAAGAAAGAAGAGTTAGGAATAGAAAGGTGACGGCCTTTTTATGCTCGCAGATGAGGGGTAAAGTTGCTCATTGATATCATGACGGAGTAAAAGCGGCCGATTCTAACCAACAGAATGCAATGCCGAGTATTACCTACTGTAGACGCGGCCTTTTGATAGTTCTGTACCTTGCCAAGGGTGTGTGGGGGTGATGATTGCCGTCATATTGTGTTGGTTGGTTGTGGGTGGAGGGGTCGAAGATCATGAGCAACCTCCATCATATCATGCATCTATCTACTGTATGTATATATCATGATGTCAACTCAATGAGTTGAATTGGTACTCAATTCATCTCTTAACTATTCTTCAAAATCAATAATTCCCTCGTAAGAAGACAATTGATCAAAATAGACAAACCCTTCAGCATGTGAATCTTTCAAGCTGGTTCCACTGAATGCGGCTTTTAACCGGTCATGACAGCATCAACATGTCAATGGTCCACCCTCTTTAACTTTATCACTGCATCGGAGGTGTAATACCGAGTCAAAGGAGCTTTTAACCAGCCAATTATCGACTCTGTAATTATCTAGCTCGTTGGCGAGCTCCAGGGTCTACGTCTCGGCACGGCACTCATCATCATCAAGCTAGCCGAGCAGATAACCAGGACACCAAGAGCTTATTGACATAAATAATTAAGCATTTGGGCCCCAGTACTTGAGGTAAGTCATTCTAAACTTTATTATATCATGCCTTAGCTTGCCTTAACTATTCCTGAGTTTTCTGTAGCCTACCTGGATAGCCTGAAGGTAGACAAGACAATATGTTGAAAGGTATAACTATTTCAGGGTTGCGGAACCTTTAGCCTAGAAGACATGGAAATGTGTCACTGTGTTATTCGAAGATTCTTAATTTTCGTCAATAGCATCATCATGAAAGGGAGTGGCATCTCCATAATACAACAAACGATGTCGTCTGTATTCATGCAACTATCTCGAAAACTCTACAAAGTTTTGACTCCTATGCCTGTTAAAATCTGTCCAGGGGCAACCGAAATTATAGCTAAACTCGTATGTGCTTTGGGGGGTCTCCGTAGTGGTCAAATTTGACCACACCATCCTTGATTGTGCAAAAGAAAACACCATCGCCACCAACGACGGGTTTTCTATTCTTGGTAAAGACGGGCTTTTTATTCCCGCCAGAGACAGGCTTTTCATTTTTGGTAGAAGCGTTAAGTGGATGAGACTTGATGGCTATACGATTGTCTGACTCGGTAACTTTGATTTCGCATACACCCATCGCGAGTACCAGCACGCAGAGCTTCAAGTCATCCCTTGCCCTCGTATGTTGATCCATATAACGTGCCAAGTTCTTGGTAAGTTCATTACAGGATCCCTCCAGAAATCCCTCTTGAATTTCCTCCTGATTTCTCTTAAGTAGAATTCCTTTTGGAAATATCGCCCAATTCAGAAGATTTGTCTCGCCGATAATGGAGGATATGGGTTGCGTTTCGATGCCAGGACTGTTGCTCCAGAAGCAGGCAAGTATTCTATCTTGGCCGGATTTGATGCCGCCGGCAACAAGAAGCTCGTCTTTGTATTTGGCAAGCTCAGTTTTCTTGAACCGTTGGTCGTCTTCGGCTGTACCTGGAAAACGCTCGAGGTGTTGACCGCTTTCTACAATGGCGTGCGCATCGTAGACGTTTTGGAGGCCTTTCAACCAAACCGCGATGATGGCAATGTTTTCACCTCCATCTTCGATGTGTGTGATGCTCGTCGATCCAAAGCTTTCTCCCAGGCTTTGTAGAACGAGACAAACGGAGTAAGGACCTTTTCGCAGGATAGGTGCATGGCAGCCAGTTGCAAAAAGGAGTATGGGTCGTTATCCGATATTTTATGACAAGGGATTATGTTTCCGTTGGTCAGTTGATGCTAGCTTTTCCGGGGGCTGTGTTCATCGTGACATTCAACACGAAATTCGATGAGCTCATCTACGCGCTGTTTTCGATCGGGTAAGACAGTCATGGTAAAATATTTTGCTCGAGTTTGAAGTTGTCCTTCCCCTGTTGCTGTCCTTCTCTCATCTTTGGTTCGAAGTAAGGAGAGATGAGTGGGTTATATAGGGAGTCATAGTCATTCACTCATCGCTGGGCATCCATGTGAATCTGGCAATAATTCAATGAAACAAAACTCCATATGCAGTTTCAATTCTTCAAAGAGTTATCTCATTCACCAACTGCAAGAGACTACATTGTCTGGCTTCTCAAAAAGTGAAAGGGGAAGTCAACAACAAAGAATTCATATTCCTTCAGTGACATGTCATATCAGTCTTCCAGTTGCAACTTAGCAAAGGATCTGATTGAATGTTATCTGCCGCTTCCCAGAAAAAAAACGATTCTACAAAGTACTGGCCTGTTGAGTAATAATTGAGGCATCTGTGCCGCCTTTGTTTGCCTGGTAAGCGCCACCTGAAGTTACAGAGTGCGACGGGGTCTGACTTAACAGTTACTCTTGAAAGCAGGCTTTTGCCTCTTCTATTAGGAGCTCGTTCTCGGTGCGAAAGAAACAATCTACTCATTTCATCCCAGCCATCTACCATGTTGGACGGGTGATCAAAGACTCGTCGCCAACCCCCTGGCAATGAACCTCAGATCTGTATGGCAAGGGTAGGCGGACGGATCTAGCGCTCAACATAACAATGTATCTGGCACAAAAAGTCTTTTTTTGTATATGAATTCAAGTGACCCCCTGTGTCTTGGTGCTCTTTGAGACATCGCACACATTCTTTATGTGAACTATTCCCGCAGGCAGGGTTATCCTGTTGTGAATCAGGGACAGCATCCACTCGATATATATATAACCTTGCCTCTGATGATATCCGAAGCAGTTACTATCACTCAGGATACAAGGTTTTACTTGTTTCGTTTGTTTCCTGGAGATTCAACCCATGTCCTTCCTGGTAATGTCCTCAAGCTGAAGTCTACCCTATTTCGAGTGCATTCACCACAAGTTCGACTTTACACAAAGAACTGCCAGTGCATTCACATAAGATCGAGTATTTTATTTGTACTGGAGTATCAACTTATGCACACTTCCTGTTCTATGTTAATTAGAAGATGCACTTGCTTCATATTGCTGGAGTTTTGTGAGTGGCTGTGATGTTTGATGCTATTGTCTTTAATAATGAGAACAGTTCAACTCATACCCTGATATTCGATCAACAATATGAGGATCATGATACAATGTAAGATGAGAGATATACTATAAGTTGAAGCTTCATTTTCAAACAGCGAAAGACAGCGCGGCCAGGCTGGGAGACTCAGACAGACTGTTGTCTCCTGATGATTCACGATACACCCAGGTCTATCAAAGGAGTAACACGTTCATTGATATCACAAACTTCAAGATATTCATGATTATTTCTTCTTCTTTACTTTTCTGATGCTAATAGCATGCTATCTCTTCTGGGGCGACCCTTAACCCTCGAGGTCAACACTTCATTCCTCAACGGTGTCAACAGCCAGCATCTACAAAGCCATTGTTATATAGCCGGGCAGGTCAGAAAACAGCCATGACACTAACAGTCTATTCATATAACAGTGAAGTACTTATATCCTGAGACTTTGGTAAATTATTCCAATCTTGATGATCTTCTTGTTAAATTGTCATCTTATCCCTAGGGTTTCCATGATTTATTTAACAGCTAATCTCTACCACGAGAGACCTTCTTCCTCAGCCAGTTTTAGACTTGAAACTCAACCAGACGAAAAGTATAGAGATTCGACTACCCTACAACCATTACAATGGGTCGGATCACAACCACAGCGTCAGCTATAGAATCTCAGTATCTACAATGTGCTCCCACCAACAGTTCTCTCTTCCATCCATCTTCAAGCTTAAAGTTGGGTCTAACTCGAATTATCGAGAAACACATTCCAGAGCATATGCTCAACGCCAGGAATAGCCACACCGCCAAAGAGCCTCAACATCGCATCCACGCGCGCATCCTCGTCAACGAATAATGCTGTAGAGATCTGTAACAAACGCATCACACTTGCATTGCATTTCTTGCCTCAATTGTTTTGCCTCGTTGTTCGTACGAGACTCTTTCAACTCTGTAGCGGTGAAGATTTCGCAAAGCAACGATCACCACGTCTTTTTGCAGCGCAGATGCAAGAATCTCTGGTTTTGGAAGTTGAATGCAATATGCAGTTGCATCGTCATCAGATAGTCATGTGAGAAGTCCTCAACGGAAGTTGAAAATGCCCCTTTGGTTATTGCGCATTCACTTTCGTCCCATATGTGAGGCTATACTACGAACAGGATGCCCTCCTTTCTGTTGTTGAGATGGCGGTGAGCAAAGTCGTTGCATTATGGTTAATCCAATCACAGAAGAAAGCACGCCATGTCTCATATTGAGTTCAGATTTGCGAGCGAGCGAAGGTTGGTCTGGGAGGATCCCTTCTCGTATGCATAACGAAAGTGATGCACATGATACACTGAAGGGAACTGGGTTCGAGTGTTGAAGAGGGGTTAACCTGAGAGTTGGACCGGCTTGGCATAACCCCATCGAGAGATGCAGAGACGTCTCGGCAGGCAAATAGGTAGGTAATCTGATGCATGGAAGTCTGACTATGCAGCCTCGTCTTGTAGATCAGGGCAGATCGAGCATTGCATCCGCCCCATTCGTGCAGCCAGTGCTGTTAGGGTAGCAGTACAGTACAGTGCATGCAGACAGTGATCTGGCTCTCACTTCTCAGTCCTGTACCTAGATCGAAGAGGATTTCTCTGTCCAGGGTACTCAATGTACTCGCCACTACTGAATACTCGACCAACAAGGCCATACGAAAATTGGCTTGTCAGCTACGAAACTAGAGGGGCCAAAATAGTCAATAGACAGGCCAGATCTCAGCGGATACCCCGGTTGACACTCCCGTGTCTCACCAGGCTCCAAATGCCGCTCACAAGGCAAGACAGGCAGGCGAGGCACCTGAACAGCGCGCCGGGAGGGGAACACAGGTCGCGGATAGAGATAATGCCAAGAATGACGGACGGTCCTGTCGGCCTCGATCCTTCATCCCCGGCCCCTAAATCCGTAACCAGCGGTGTCCATCCTCATATGCAGGAACCTCAAAACAGAAATACCCTCAAAAAGCGCGTCAATGCACCTCTCCCGAGGAGCCAGCCTAGCCTAGCGCCCCGTGCGTACTGTAGCGGCACCCAATCTCTCCGCTAGACCACATGGCTTCTCCATTCAGAAGCCTCACCTGAGCCCAGCCTTGCTCGTCAGAGCAGTAGTGTGCGGTGGGAGTTCTCTCAGATCCACAACCCAATTCAATCCAACCCAACCCAACCCCAGTGTGATATCTTTTTGACGGATGGCCGTAAAACAAAAGAGACAACAACAGGTTTAGCACTGATGTGAGAGATCGGCACGCCATGCGAAATTATCGGGATCCCCACACCGTCGTCGACCTATGATAGGTCTGGCCTTGTAATATGCAGACCATACGTAGATGAACATGGTTCTTTTGCAGCACTTCTTTGCTTTTTCCAGAGCTAAAAGTGTTGATTGCTTTTTCTTTCTTACTGGAGCGCTCAGGCCGCCCACTGCTTGTGGTCGAGTTTGCGATATTCTAGGATCAAGGCCTGGGATCGATTTGGGGTTTGACTCGTGTGTAATGTCGGTCTGAAAGATGCACTGTCGAAGCACAGTTTGTATCGTCCACTTGTTCGTCTTTCTTCCAGGACTCCAGGTGCTTTGGCCCATTTCAGGCTTTGTTGGAGTGTCGATATTGTACCTATATTATTCGAATTATGCCAAGACCCAGTGCTGACGGATCAGCCGTGATCATCTGGCTCAGTCTATCGTAGTCGCAACGTATTGCGGCCCAATTGTCAACTGGAAGCCTCCTTGCCAACAAATGGCAATAGCAAGGAAACCTTGGAGACTAGATATCGCTGAAACTCAACTTTCTGAGATATCGTATTCGTTTTAGAGCCTTGTATGTATTCGCGTATCATGTGCCATGAACCTGGTTTAAGCCCGCAGATCCCTTTGAAAACACCCGCATGATGTCAAATGTCAACTTCAAGGCGGCCTAATATCAGATACTCCGCATAGCTCTTTAATAAACAGAGAATAGTGAGTGAGTTGGCGATCAGATTGCCCAGCCATGTTTGACTTGGATGCAGCAACAGTACCCGCGAGCCCTATCAGAACTCAGTGAACTGATTCAAAGCTGTAAAAAGCTCACACCAAGCTATTACTCACGGTTGAAAGGACTTGTCTGACTTCAGAATATCTGAATCAAGATGAACATCCTCAGCGTGGTATCAGTTTCACCTCAATATGCTGCAAAGAATGAATATAATCAAGACGTTGCATTCTGAATCTGGGCCAATATCCACAATCGACGAAACACGTCGAGATTGCCGAGGAACAAGATATTTCCAAGATACAGGGTCTTTGATACTTGTCTCATCTGAAGTTGAGATGCAACCCAAGATCATGTCTTGTGCCAATGATAGTAAAGACATTGATGGAGATACGTCATCTCGGAGAATCTCCTGTTCGGTAATTGCAGAAGCAATGCACGCTACCTATACAGCATTTCTTTTTCCATTGTACTTTAATGAAAGATCAATGGACACCTTTGTAGTTCACTGTGTGAGTATGAAAATGTGAGAGGTTGTAAATGTGTAGATATGTAGTATTCGATACATCAGAATGATTAGCTGAACCGGGGCGTTTGGCCCCACGATCGATAGCCACGCGACATTAAACGTTTTGCGGTTCGTCTGCCAGTGGTTTCAAAGACTATTGGGTCGAACGCGATTCGGTTCACAGTGGCTTATGAGCCGGGATCTCATTAGCTCAACAGGGGACGGACGGCCCAACCACAAACCTCAAGCCAGCTGGTGAGGAATTGAATCAGATCATTGTTGCCTAATGTCACTTCTCGCCGCTTGAATTATCAAGCGCTTTGAAGCGGGAGGCTGCATATCCAACAAAGCAGGGGTTGAAGGCCTGCCTGGTCAGCCAGCCTGGGTAGCTATTCCCAAGGCTGTGGTTGCGCAAGCTCTTTCATCCCTTGTTAGCGGTTGCGAGGAGGTGTTGATTGCGCTTGAGTCCCATTCGTTTCTTGCCCTTACATAGCAGCCCCTGGTAACTATTTCACCCATCCTGGCTGCGTCTCATCGGCAAGGGGAACGATTGGAGTTAAGTCCGGCAGCTAGCGATTAGAGCCTGATGACTAAAAACAAGCTTGAGTGGTCAACGCCGAACTGGAAGCACTCCCTTCGGATGCATACAACATACCTCAATCTCATCGTCTTGCGGGACGCTTCACATGTTGTACAATGCAACACGAAAGATTGCTGAATGACTATAGGAGGGGGGCGTGTAGTACAAGTTGTAGTAGCGAGATTTTGGTCCAATACGGGCTGTGGATAGAGAGCTAGGATCTGGATCTTGAACATCATCGCCCCTCCACGGGATGCTACATGTACATTCCATGTACCACCAATAAGTTGTCCGGCATGGCCGACCATTGTACTGTAGGAACAAAAATGGAGATACCCAGTCGCTTTTGAATGGGAATATCCGGTAGCTCAGTTTCAATACTTTTTTCTTTTTTCTTCGCCGACTCTGTTGCGGACTGGACCGTCACAGGCCAGGCCAGGCCAGGGTTGGACGATAGCATGGTTGTTGCTTTTGGAAGTAATATCAAATCGTGCTGGACTTCGGATTTCGGGTCACTGGTTTCACCAACGTTGTCAATCGTCATTGACCGCAGTGCGAGGCTAATGTTGGGATAGCATAGCCTCTCACACACCCACGCATGCACGCATAGGTAACGTATGTAGTGGTCAAGTCTGTTATTCTCTTCCAGTCCAGGGTAGCATCACGGGCGTTGTCGAAAGATCTGAGCAGTAAAGAGGTATTCCTATGGTTAGGTCACGGGTCATTATCGAGGTACCGATTTTGATGGCGGCGAAGATAGCAGCACCAAAAGACGAGATGATAGGTTGATTGCATCTTGAATTGCAGAAATGCTGTGCATGTCTCGCGCACGGGCTCCCTCCCAAGGTACTCAACGTCTTCTGTCGCGTTTGTGTCAGGTGCCGCAACAGCTCGAGTCTTGTCGTTCGTGGTGGAATACCACATTGGGATGGATGATGTGTTGAAGGGATGAAGCCGTAACCATAACCTTAATCATATGTGATCACTCTATAGAAGGAATGACAGATCGATAGCATCCATCTCAATCAGCTGGGCTGTCCCTTCTTGAGGTAACACCTTCCGACTGACGTATCATGATGTCCGGGACTGAGAAGGCAGGACCTGGTTAGGGAAGTAGTTTGGATGCAAACGGGACAAAGTGGATCAACTCCCGAGAACAACTCAACTAACATCACATCACAATCAAGCAAAAAATATTCCTTACTTGACAATGCACACACTACAGCTGAAAAACCATTCTTCGATTTCTTAAAGTCCATTCAATGCCTTGTATAATTGTTCCCGATGATGCCGACATGTCAATTGTCGTGTAGTCGCAAACGCGTCCTCAAATGGATCAAATCGCGAAGTTGAAACTCACAACAGGCGCTTGATACCTTGTTTTTATCACCCTGGCTGCCAACCTTTCTTCTTTGTGAATTGAAATTCACCTAGGCCTAAAATTCTCCCTTCAGGGAGCTTCAGTCCACCTAGGCTTCCGAACCGACATCAGCCTGCAACGCTGGTACTACGCCAATAATGCCGTCCCATTGGCAGCTTGACCAACACACAAGCACGCACTTCTAGAGGCGCAGTCCTGTACAACCACACCGCGCTGTCCAGAACTAGGGATGAGGCGCGATAGGATATCAAGAGGCGACGTTAGGGAAGGTGCCAGATCTGTAATGTTCGATGTGCGATGCTTGTGCAACATGGCCTGCATGATCTTAGAGAACCACCAACCTCATCGGCGCCAGCCCTCGCTCGCTTGTTTTCCGCCTGCAATGCACACATCCTCCCTACCGCTCTCAACTTATTGTGTTAGAAATACGACAGCGGGAAAGAACATGTTCCTCTGCGCTCCCTTCCCGAAAACTCTGGCGGCACCACGGGATGGGCTCCGGTTGGGATGTATTGGGCTCGGCCTACAGGCAGGCAGATGATACCAGCATTTGCTTTTTTTTCGATCAAGCAAGGAGCTCAAGACTGTAACAAGGTATGGAGTTCCTGATGACAGGAAACCTATCACACAGATTATTCCCCTGTGCAGGTGTCTCAGTTATTTCCACTCAAGCTTTTGCGTGGGGTTGATGAGGTCGCCCTCGGCTTGAACCGAGCAGCGGTAGCAAACGATGGCAGATTCATGCGCAACCATCGTGCAATACCGTCTCCATGGGCTTTGTTACTGGTCTGTCTTCTCATGGACCCATAGAGAGGACGAGAACTTCAGTGTCCCTGACCAAACCTACAACATAATGCCCTTTGCTGTTTCTACACGAGAATTTGATGGGCTCGAAGCATAGCCACATACGCCATGTACTCAGCGAATTATCAATTGGCGGTTTAGAATTCAACTGAAGCTTCTTCTGTACTGGGAAATGGCATTGTGCTGGTCAGATCTACCAAGCTGCTGCCCTGACCTCGTCTATTGACAACTGGGCTGTCGATATATCAACTGATGCAGCCAATTGCTTGATGGTCAAAAATAAATCAAAGCAAATGCTGCTCTTCGCTAGACATTTACAGACTCTGTTCTAGGCTTTCATATGGACCCTACTGGTTCCCCCCTCAGCCCAAAATCGCTGAGACATGCACGTGTCGAGGGCCTGGAACAGACTGTAGCTGTCTGACCCTAGTTATCGGGATGGCCTTAACTGAGCACCACGGAAAGTCTCAAGACATAGAGCTGATCCCGCCATTGTGTCGTATCAGACAGATACAGCGAATCCCTGGAACAAGAAGCCTCATCTTGCATGCTGGAGTTGGAGCATGTGTTACTCCAATTGCGGGTAAGGGCAAGCAAATTCGTGAAACCTCGCTGAAGATGTCTTACAGGCTACTGTGCAACAGACATGAAGCGAGGCCATGAGCGACATCTCAAATTGCCCTATGAGCTCGCCCAACCCGGCTGATTTTGAAAAGATACTCACCCAACTGTGACAGCGTGGAAATCCGAAAGAACAAGGCGGGGTAGAAGAACGAGATATGTTTCGCCTCCACGAGTGTCGGGTTGAACAATTGCTTCCTGGATTTGCTTCGGGTAACCGCCTCATCTCGTCAAAACCCAAGCCAGAGGTTTGGAACGAGTCGTCCTCGTTGCTAGTGAGTCTTGGTTTCCACGCCGAGGCGTAACACCTGAAGCATGATTCTGGTGAGAAGAGTCTCTGGCGATGCCATGGAGAACGGCCACTTTGAGCAATCATCATGATGTTGCGCTGAGGCGCAAGAGCAACTTTTCTTCTCCCTCATTGACCGAAGAGATTCGGCTTCTTGGGCCTTTAAGAGGTGTGGTGGGGAGATAGTGCAGGGATCAGACGCTAATCAATTACATACAACCTTCGCTCCCCCAAAAGGACTGTGACAAGTTCCAAAATCCCTCCGTTACAGTAACGTGGGCTAATTGGTCTCGTTGCTCCAATACTTGGGCTAGTTCGCGTCGTTAACCAAGAACTTTATGCTGTAGGGCGGCTCCTTTGCGAGCGGCCCGCGCGCCATCCTTTTCGCTAGCATCACAATAGCACCTGCTGGCTGCAGGATCTCACAACTGAGTTGTGCCAGTCTTGTCCGGTCGCTTGTTCAATCATCAGGTCTAGCTCGACCTGGACGCTACTGTACGGTACAAGCAAGGACAATCCCTACAGCCCACCCCTGAAGTGATAACCCCGGTTCCCTGTGCAGATCGCACACCCGCACCCTCCAAGGTCGACTCGAGAGCGCTCTCTGATGGTTCGTGCTGTGAATAATAGAAAACGTCTAGCACAAAATGCAGTGCGATATTCCCTCGACTTTTCCGTTGAATGTCTGGGAATCCTTCAAGAGCCGAGGTGGCGTTCTCTCAAAAAGGTTTTGTTCAACATAACCCTGGAAGCGTCATGCTACATCATTCACCCCTAGTAGCTGGCAATTGGAGAAGCACCATGCATTTGGGAGATTCTTGGTCAGGAGCAAGAAAGATGCTGACATTTGGGATACACTCTCCTTTCTGGAATGAAATGGGTTTACAAGTCACGATGTTCCCATCAGACGTGTATAGATGGTTGATCAGGTACATGGCTCGCACAGGACATCCCTGTTTGTATCATTGCACTTCTCGACAGCGGGTACAGCCAGTCAGGCAATTACTTGCATGTGTGTGCAAATTAGCAGAACGGCGACACAAAACAAGTCCTTGTTGTTGACGGCAAGTCAAGAGGTTGTATAAAATAAGTGGCACTCCCCTTTGAGACTCGATACGCATGCTTCTTGTCTCGATTCAAAGAAGTTGATACAACGATTCCACTTAGCCACCAGATCCCTATTTCCGGCTCTTGTCTCCGTATCGAACTCAGCCGTGCAAGGATCCCTCTGGGCCTGCCAGTGTGCATCAAATCAAGGAATTTGAATAAGTAAGGTTAACGATGGCATTTGAGAAGTGCGCTTTTCACTAACATCTCTCAGACGATCGAAGGAGCCATTGTATCTGGTACAAGATAAATACTAGAGCTTATACTTGGCAGACGACGACCTGCATTAAAAAGGTACGCTTCAAATATCGGAGCTCATGATTTCACTACTCTGATCTGTCATTATTCTTCTTTGGTTGCCATCTTCTTGTTCTTCCCCGCTTTTCAATTCGTATCAGAGTGGCCTTTGCCGCTTCTCAACCCTCTCCGTCACCCAGAGATTCGACGGCAGTGGCGTCTCATGTACCTCCGACTGCGAGGGACGACGATGCCCGTATGAGAACGCTCAATTAACATCTTGGCGATCCATGTGCCTCTTTTGACATCTCAATTTTCTCATAGTTATCCTTTGAACCTTGGCCCCATGCTCTTCCATCTCCAGCAAGTTGGAATTGCACAGCACTTGTTTAATTCTTGGGTGAAAGCTCTAGTCTGTTACAAATGTGAAAGACATACCATAGAAACCAGAGCGCTCACAGAGGGACAAAAAGCAAAAAGGAGGCTAATTGAAATGGAGTTGACAGATTTGACTCAGAAGAGTGCCGACAAGGCGATCACGGATCATCTTACAGTACCAGACAAGGATCTTATTTTGATCCGGTTTAATCCTTGCTCAGCGCTGCGAAACCCCAGCACCCCGACGAGCAAGTGTTAAGCCTGTCCCGGCTTTGCTGACGATTACACGCCTACTCTGGCTGGCGCATCCTCATCTTGGCGAATCGACTTGAAGTGGTGGTCGATAAAGTTGAGTCGTTGACGCGAATACGGCCGATTGATGTGTGTGGTGGTCTCTTGATTCAAATCGTTGCTCTTTTGACAACCGATCACCAAGACAATATTGTTAGAGGCTAAGCTGAACATCAAGCTCCATCGCAATCTCGTTCCACGGTGATCTGATAGACAGAAATTTCAGCGGCCCGCTTCTGAAGATCTCTCTTTCAAGCTTGCTTTTTAAGGTGAGTTGGACATGGTTGGATCTGATACGTTTCTGCATCAACCCTGGTCAATACTGGCTACACAGCACAGTAGGTATCCTTCAATTGCAAGCTGCAAGAGCTTTGGGGGCCCGACCAACTGAGGAATATGTACCCCCAACAAGTGGTTAGGAGTTTACAAAAGAGAAAACAAATGGAGACGGGAAGACGGGAGCGGACCCAGTACGGTTAGAACCGCACCCTTCTGGGATGGAGGCATCAATCCCTTGAGTCTTCCCTCCCTTGAAGCCTGTGGGTTCCATAGCTATTACTGGAGAGCACTCTTCAGCCCTTATGAACGATCTTGGCTTGCCCTGGATACCCAGCTGATGCCGCCTGCGCCGTGCACTATGCACTACCGACACCCTTGCACACCACTATTGATTCCTCTCTTCGACATGCGACCAATCATCGCTGACATGGCTAACGGCACACCCTAGGCCTCCCGATTGACTACCGCACGCACATTACGCACACATTCCATCGTCCAGGCACGTTACAAACCGTTCTTTTCTTTAATCTGGGCTCTCATATTTTCCCATTTCTTTTTACTTGCGCTTCAGCTGAGATGGGCACAATACCAAGAAAAAGGCATCCACTTCGGGCTAGTATGCCTCCTCTCCTTGCGTTCGTCTCCTGTTTCCAACTTCTTTGCTCGAAGTTTTTTCTTTTTGACCAAGCATGGGTCCCAACGTCTCATCAAAAGGGGGTGTATCCATGCTCTTAAGTAGTCTATGCTGCTGCGGATTTTGTGGTGTCTCCTTATTATTGCCGCTTGTTTCCCATGGCATACATACCATGATCGCATGGGTCCTGGAGACCTCGGGATGTTTGTGGATAAGTTTTGAAGCTTCTCGGGGTAGCACATGATGGATTCTTTGTGAGAACCAGTCAAATATCCAAGTCATGCTCCCTGAGGGATGGCTAGCACCTGGCACACAGAAGCAACTCAGATCGAGCTTCTCCACCATTTCCCGAACCCATGATACCTCCCTCCCCACCAGTTGACGCTGCCGTCACCCTTGCAGGAGGCTTTGAGACACGAGGATCTGGCATAACGGCCAAGGTGGTCGATTTCTAGCCTCCGCAGATGCCACGACCACGGCCTTTCCAGTATTGCTTAGCTTCCCTACCATGGCCGACACTGTCACTACCTCAGGCTTGCCCTCCATGGTTGTTCCCTTGTCTCCAAAGCTACTTTAAGATAGACGAGGGG
>JAALXK010000515.1:0-14908 GCA_012977745.1 Fusarium anguioides | reverse complement strand
TTCCAGATTACTAATATAAAACTAGCTTCTCTTAGTGTAGGCGAGGACTTTTGACGGTGACCTCCACACTCCACAGACATCAGTAGATCGCTGGTTCTGCACAGACCCTTGGCTTCTATTCTGCTGTGCGCGTGCTTATTGTCAGGTGGCGCACCCCACAAGCTTTTCTTCCGACTTCAAAGTGATTCGGTCATAAAGGAGGAATACAATGAATTCAATACCTAGTACCTACCTACCAAGGTACATAGCACATCTGGCCTGACTCGGGAATATCCCCAGTTTTCACCTGCAATATCCCTCCTCCAGTCAGTTAGAAAGGACTCTTGATAGCGAGGAAACTAAGCTAAGGTAAGCTCCATGTCCTTGCAGAGCTCTCAACGAGTAGAATGGTACTAGTTTTACAACTTGTGCAGGTACCTTTTTCATGACATAACTGACTTGGTCGCTTCATCATCTAGGTAGAGAGTCTAGCCCCTGCTCCTCTAGCTTCCCTCGTGTCATACCCCTCGCCTCTCCCCACGAAGGCGCCCTAATACCCTGCCCTGCCCTGTAGGGAACCTTCCAACGGGACGGTAGCCGCTCTGTACCTTACTTTTGCTTTGCCATTGTCATACCTACGGCATCGCATTATTATCTTGGTTCTCCAAGTCAATTGGATTACACTCGTTCCATTATCTTGCATCTGTCGTCCCATACGCGCCGACCTTATCCAATCGCCTCTTGTACCTGAGCACGCAACACCGCCAACTCGACGAATCCTTGCGACCAGCCTACCACGGTCCACGGCCGTTTTCTTCCTCCGGTTTCCGGATCCCGTGCGTGTCGGTGACGGTGTCGGTGTCGGTGACGGTACCATTGCCAGTGCCAGTATCGGTGAAGAATTTGTGGTTTTGCGCCTGCATTTGCACTTGCATTTGCAACATACACAATGCCTCACTCGCAACATGAAGAAGATGCCTCCGCGGCCGCGTCGGCCGCTCCCATACCGGTGACACTTGTTACCGACTCTCTTGAGAAGCCTTCACTCGACGATCGTAATTATCGGGTGATTCGTCTGGACAATGAACTCGAGGCTCTCTTGGTGCATGATCCTGAGACGGACAAGGCCAGCGCTGCCTTGGACGTCAATGTGGGAAATTTCAGCGACGAGTCTGATATCCCCGGTATGGCCCATGCGGTCGAACATGTAAGTGTCCCGATTCAATGTATGTGATGTCATACAGACCGTAGGCTAATATTTCTGCTTGTCAACAGCTTCTTTTCATGGGCACTAAGAAATTTCCAATTGAGAACGAATACGGCCAATACCTTTCTGCCAATTCAGGCAGCTCCAATGCTTACACTGGGCCAACCTCGACGAACTACTTTTTCGATATCTCTGCCAAGCCAGACAATGACCAGGATCCTTCAGATACTAACCCGTCTCCTCTGCGCGAGGCTCTGGACCGGTTCGCCCAGTTTTTTATTGAACCTCTTTTCCTTCCGGAGACTCTGGACCGAGAGCTGAAGGCTGTCGATTCAGAGAACAAGAAGAATCTTCAAAATGACACTTGGAGGCTGCACCAGCTTGAAAAGTCTCTGTCCAACCCCAATCACCCGTTCTGCCACTTCTCAACTGGCAACTTTGAGGTTCTCAAAACTCTTCCCGAGTCGCGTGGAATTAATGTAAGGGACAAATTCATCGAGTTTCATGCCAAGCACTATTCAGCAAACCGTATGAAGTTGGTTGTTCTGGGAAGAGAGCCTCTCGATGTCCTTCAGAAATGGGTTGCTGAGCTGTTCTCTCCTGTCGTAAACAAGAAGCTTCCGCCAAACAGATGGCCCGGTGAGTTGCCTTTCAGGGAGTCTGACCTCGGAATGCAATGTTTTGCAAAGCCCGTCATGGACTCGAGGGAGCTTAACCTGTACTTCCCCTTTATTGATGATGAGTTCATGTTTGCCACTCAGCCTAGCCGATACATTAGTCATCTTATCGGACATGAGGGCCCTGGAAGCATCATGTCGTACATCAAATCCAAGGGCTGGGCCAATGGTCTCAGCGCTGGTGCTTACCCCGTGTGCCCCGGCACTCCTGGCATATTCGATGTGCAAGTTCGTTTAACGGAAGAGGGTCTTAAGAACTACCCTGAGATCGTCAAGATTTTCTTCCAGTACATCACTCTCCTGCGCGAGAACCCGCCCCAGGAGTGGATTTTCCAAGAGCAGAAGGGAATGGCAGATGTCGATTTCAAGTTCAAGCAAAAGACGCCTGCCAGCCGATTTACCAGCCGAATCAGCTCGGTCATGCAAAAGCCTCTTCCTCGGGAATGGTTGCTTAGCGGACATAGCCGCCTCCGAGAATTCGCTCCTGACCAGATTGAAAAAGCTCTTGCTACAATCCGCCCAGACAACTTCCGCATGGTCATAGTGTCACGAAATTACCCTGGCAATTGGGACCAGAAGGAGAAGTGGTATGGAACTGAGTATCGCCATGAGAAGATTCCTGATGATCTCATGGAAGAGTGCAAGAAAGCCTTTGCAGTCTCTCCCAAGGATCGTCTGTCTGCTCTTCATCTGCCCCACAAGAACCAGTTTATTCCCAACAAGCTCGAGGTTGAGAAGAAAGAGGTGGATGAGCCGGCACTTAACCCCCGGGTACTTCGTAATGATGGCATTGCAAGAACATGGTGGAAGAAGGATGATACCTTCTGGGTTCCTCGCGCGAACGTCATTGTAAGCCTTAAAACACCACTCATCTACGCTTCAGCAGAAAACAATGTCAAGGCTCGCCTCTTCTCGGATTTGGTCCGTGATGCCCTGGAAGAATATTCATACGATGCGGAACTGGCTGGCTTGCAGTACAATGTTAGCCTTGATTCTCGCGGTTTATTCTTGGATGTCAGCGGCTACAATGATAAGCTCCCTGTTCTCTTGGAACAAGTCGTAACAACGATGAGAGATCTGGATATCAAGGAAGACCGGTTTGAGATCGTTAGAGAGCGCCTCACAAGAGGATATAACAATTGGCAGCTGCAATCGTCCTACCACCAGGTCGGCGATTACACCAACTGGCTCAATGCACCTGAGCGAGACTTCATAGTGGAGGAGCTCGCTACGGAGCTTTCAAGTGTCACACTAGAAGGTGTCAGATTATTCCAGAAGCAGATGCTTGGCCAGGTGTTCATCGAGATGTATGTGCATGGCAACATGTATAAGGAGGACGCCCTGAAAGCAACCGACATGGTGGAGTCCATTTTGAAGCCTCGCATTCTACCTAAGGCTCAATGGCCCATCTTACGGTCTCTCATTTTAACTGAAGGCTCCAATTACGTCTTCAGAAAGACTCTCAAGGATCCTGCCAACGTCAACCACTGCGTCGAGACTTGGTTCTACATTGGCAGCCGGGAGGATCGCGATATCCGAACCAAGACCCTCCTCCTGGACCAGATGCTCCATGAACCAGCCTTCGATCAGCTCCGAACTAAGGAGCAGCTCGGCTATATCGTCTTCAGCGGACCTCGAGCTTTCTCGACAACATACGGCTTCCGTTTCCTCATCCAGAGTGAAATGACACCAGAGTTCCTTGATTCTCGTATCGAGGCTTTCCTTATGAGATATGTAGACACATTGGAAAAGATGAGCGAGACAGAGTTTGAGGGTCACAAGCGAAGTTTGATTGTCAGGCGGTTGGAGAAGCTCAGAAACTTGGACCAAGAGTCCACCCGTCACTGGTCCCAGATCACAAATGAATATTACGATTTTGAGCTTGGTGAGTGAAGAAGAGACTTGGTTTTAGTCAGAATACTTGCTAATCAGTGATAGCCCAACGCGATGCCACCCAAATTAAGCTGCTGACCAAGCCTGAGATTGTGGAATTCTTTAACCAGCGTCTCAATCCCGCCTCTAGCCATAGAGCTCGGCTATCAATTCATCTCCTGGCTCAAGGCAAGGCTGAGGGAGTCGACCAGAGACAGGAAGAGGCTCAGAAGAAGGCCAATGAGGAACCATCGGCAGGAGATGCCGTTAAAATGGCCGAGGAAGTTACCGATGTCAGACTTTACAAGGCTGGTCTCACTGCCAGTTCAGGAGCCAGGCCCGTCAAGGATATCAGTGAGTATGAGGATACAGATGCAAAGCTGTAGGAGCCTTCTTGGTTCTTGGGTTCTTTTTAGGTTAACGACTTGATGTTCTCGAAAAGGCGAGTTGTTAGGTGCATTTAGATAGAGGCGCGACACAGTGATATTGGCTGGTAGAGGGGAGAAGACATTGACGAGGGAAATCAAGGACTTGAGATTCATGTTTAGACACTCGTTTTAGCGAGTCGGCTTTGTACATGGGTATGGCGAAGCTGTTTGATTGCTACTGGGTAGTTGGTGCCTAGGTAGTCTGATTGTCAAAGTGATGATTTGACGCAACATTATGCTGATGATATTTCTCAAATTTTGACAAGGGATAGAGGGCAGGTTCTATTGCCTTCAGTGTTGTCAATAGGATTGTTGTCAACAGGGTGTGTGCCCGTGTGTGTGCTACTCAAGTAGGCCAGTCTTCGTTCATAGTACCTTAGTAGGCAGTGGCTATGTACCTTACACAAACATGATTGGTACCCCAAATTCGATCATGTTACTGTCAGAGGCAGACGATGGATACACACAGATTCTGAAACAGTTGATGACCTTGGAAAGGACAAAGGGAAGCCAGCTCAACGGCTGGAAAAGATGGATCTACAAGCTTAGGGTAGGTAGGTACAATACATTCATCAGGGCATAGTTGATTGAGATTTTGATCTCGCTTGAGATGGGAGTAGAAACGCAGAATCCCAATAATTCTTTTTAACATTGGTAGAAAGAAATAATTCCGTGGGGTAATCTTGTGACATAAGGAGAGCCCGTCTACAAGGCGAGCTTTGGCTTGATCATCAGGCGAGGCATCACTGGATCTAACCTGGCGGTCAGTATTGGAACTTATAACTTATGTGGGGGAATAGAGATTCAATCACAACCCCAGTCAGAAGATATTTTGCGATCTTGCAACCCACTTTGAGTGAAATATTATGATCAGGACGGACTCTTTTATGACCGAGTTTGAAGGTCTATATCAGTACCTATTGACCTATGTATCCATGAAGCTTAGATATGAGGGAACTGATGGACAACACGCCCGGGCCTCTTGTTAATTCATCATCATCACTGCCTAAAGACACTATCCTCTGGCCTACTTAAACCTACCTACCTAGGTTTTGACTCGAGAAACCGCCCCATGCCCCACACCATTCCCAGCGGCTAAAGCCCCGATACTACTGTTGCTGTGATCCATCAATAAAAAAATTATAGAACCTGTCTAACCCCCCCTCCTCCTGCGAAAGAAGAAAAAAAAAAGTTAGACCCGACTCTTATACAGCCAAGCTCTGTCGGTTTGGTCCTGTACTGATTCAGAGTAAATGCCACAAGACTCTTATTCTTACTCGTCGTGCCTTGGCCACAGCTGTACCCTGACATTTCGCACTCGAACCTCGTTGCCCTCTAAGGACAAGGACAGAGACTTCGTCTTTCCCCTCCGCCCCTCCAGCTCATATCCATACTCATACTTAGATCCCCCGAGCTGCCCGGGCAGCTCGCCTTCAAGACGTCGTCCTCAAAGAAGAGAAAGATCTTGCGAAGCGACCAACCTCTAGACTCGATTGAATCGTCATCGCCCTCTCCTGACTCAGTCCTGCCCTCTTGCGAAGTCGACGACGAACCCGCTCTCTCCTTCTCCGCCTCCGTGGCCTCCAATTCTCACTCGTTCCTCCGAGCAGACTCACAACCTGCCTCCAGCCTCCCCCCACGTCTGCAGCATCAGACCAGCTCTCTCGTGTCGGCCGACTACGCTTCATCGGCTGCTTCGAGCCCTTGTGCCTCTGCCTACGCCGATCTCTCTATCGAAAGTGACCGTGGCGGCGACGAGACTGGGCCAGTCCCGACTTTGGCTTTGGCCAGAAGAAGCCAGTCTCCCTTGCGTCTTTCGCATACAAATATTATGAATGGCGATGCAGATCTTCCTCACCGTTCCTCATCGCCTCTGAAACGCCGTGCTTCCAGCATGGATCCTGAAAACGAAGCGGATAAGACCCGCGATGTCGACATGGGTACATCGCAGGCCAATGACTCTGTTGAAGGCCCCTCGCAGACACCTGCCAGTACACTACCTCGCGCCATGAGCGTTGATGCGCCGGAACTTGCCGCAGCCACGGTTGATGAAGCACCACCTTCGCAGCGTAAGACCCCCAATATTTCAATTTATAGGTTCCTAATTTTGTAGTTAATTCTGGTGCCACAGCGATTCCGTCCTTGCAAGAACAAATCAAGATCATCGAGACTCTCTTGAAAGCATACCAAGAGGCACAAGTCAAGGAAGGGGACAAGGCATATCTCGTATCTAACACCTGGGTGCAGAAAGCACTCGCAATGCGGGGGGGCTCCAAAGATAGCAAAGAGGACGACTGCACATTAGATCCCCTTGGCCCTGTTGATAATTCGGATATCACCGAAGAAGTTATCAAAGAACCAACTGGCGAGGAATTCATCCGCCTAAAGCAGGGAACCAACGAGAATGAATTTACGCTCTTTCCCGAGGATGCGTGGAAGATGGTCATCGACTGGTATGGCCTCAAGGACAGCCAGGAAGCAATTGTTCGTACTGCTATCAACACAGCAGAGGCGCACGAAGAGCCTGTTGTCCAGTTCGAATTCCACCCCCCAGTTTTTACTGTTCATCGGCTATGGTCCAACATCAGCCCACTACCCATTGAGCAGTCTCTCAAGGCCAGGAACCCCCCTCCTTACAAGTTTGTCAGAAGTCGGAAATCCCATGCTCAGGGATTCGTCAAAGCTATAAAGACAGCTACTGGTGTGCCGATGGACCGCAAAATCCGCTTGTGGATGGTTCCTCAAGTCCAGCAGGTTACTGCCCCCTCAGAACCTCATCGAGCTCTAACGCCCCCGGATTCTCCAGGAAGAACTGACGATACAGACGATTCTACAAACGCTTGGTCGAAGCTTCTACTTGACAACCCTTCTTTTCAAAAAGTTCGTGAACAAGCGGTACAGTGTACCTTGGAGGACAAGACAGTCGATGTGAAGTTCAACGGTGGCTCGAAATTGTCCATGTTTGATCTCGTGACGGACCAAACCCTTGTTATCGACGAGGCAATCGACTCATTTTGGGTCAGTAACTACACGGGGAAAACCCCATCAAATGGATTGGTCATCCCCACTAGAAGTGGCCTGGCTTCATCCACCGCAAGTGGTCGAAGCAGCCCGGCTCCTGGTGGCCCATTAACACGAGGCCGATTGGGAAGGAAGTCTGGACGAAACGTCGGCGTTGTTGGTCTGCAGAACCTGGGAAATACCTGTTATATGAATTCTGCACTTCAGTGTGTTCGAAGTGTCGAAGAGTTGACCAAATACTTCTTGACGGATGAGTACGCCGGCGAGGTTAATAAGACTAACCCTCTGGGATACAACGGAAAGGTCGCTATGACATATGGGAATTTGCTCAAAGACATATATTCGGAAAGCAGGGGCTCCGTGACTCCTAGAGATTTCAAAAATACGATCGGCCGCTGTCGGTCGACCTTCTCTGGATATGGCCAGCAGGACTCGCAGGAATTCCTTGGCTTTCTACTGGATGCCCTTCAAGAAGATCTGAGCCGTGTCAAGAAGAAGCCCTATATCGAAAAGCCTGACTCTACCGACGACATGATCAACAACCCAGAGGCTATCAAGGAAATGGCAGACAAAGTGTGGGATATCACAAGACTTCGAGACGACTCTGTCATCGCAGACCTTTTCACAGGTTTGTATAAATCAACACTTAAATGCCCTGAATGTGGTAAAATCAGCATTACTTTCGATCCATTCAACAATTTGACCCTACCTATTCCCGTTGAGGATGTATGGACAGCTAAGGTGAAGTTCTTGCCTCTCAACGATGCGCCTGTCATGATTGAGGTTGAATTGCCCAAACACAGCGCCATTGAGCAGCTCAAGCAGTTCATCTCCGTCCGAACAGGCGTCCCAGCTGAGCGGTTAATGGGTGGAGAAGAGTACAAGGAGCGTTTCTTCAAGATTTACGATAACACACATGATGTTAGTGAAGAGATTTCGAAGACTGATCTAGCTACCTTTCACGAGTTAGAGGCTGTCCCTACCAACTGGCCACACAAAGCTAAGAAGCCGCGCTCCATGCTGGATGTTGACACACCTCTTGAAGCCTGCTGGAATGACCCACGATATGAGCGGATAGTGGTGCCAGTATACCACCGAACTCCAACAAACTACGGTCGTAGCCGGGACAGTGCGGCACCACCGAGTTTCATTTGTTTCACCAAGGAGGAAGCTTCCGATTTCGACCTCATTCGACGTAAGATCCTGGAGAAAGTTGCCACTTTCTCAACCTGGTCCAAGTTAAGGGACAGCCCCGAGGAGAGTTCCGATAATCCGGATGGAGAGGTGGTTGCTTCTGCTTCAGACGCTGACTCATCTGGCGACAGTAAGGTTGTTGCCAATTCGGTAGAAGGCGAGGACGATATTGTAGATGTGCACATGAAGGGCGCTGGCGACGCTCTTCCCCATCAACCCCAGGTCTTGAAACAGTTCAAAACAACTCGATCCAAGTTTATCAACTCGGATAGCTTCCTGGATCCTGAACTACAAAACCTCTTTGACCTCTGCTATTTCACAGATAAAGCTACCTCTGGCCACGTGCCAACGGGCTGGAATCATGTCGATCACCATCAAGAACTCCCCAAACTATCAGATCGCATCCCTCAGCCAACGCTCGATGATGACGATGCGGCTAGCCGCGATGATGAAAGCAGCACGCCCTCAAACGAGGATGCAAGTAGCAACGACGAGAGTATCAAGGCTGAGGCAACACAAACTCGAATGGTGGAAGAATCGAGCGAAGAAGAGGTTCCAGAAGCTCCTCGTGTAAGCCCCCCTATTCCCCCTTTCAAAGCTTTCACCACTCATGCAGTACAGAAATTCAATGGACGCCCTTCCAAGATCAAAGGGCGCAAGGCCAAGGGGCAAAAGTTCAGCAAGAAAGCTACCAAGCGCCGGGAACGTATGCAAAATAAGAAACACAAGGCAGTTTCTGTCAAGCTTCAGCCCCAGCCTCCTGCTGTTGCTGATGGTGGTCCTCTCATCCGCCTCGGCGAAGGCATTGTCGTGGATTGGAATGAAGATACCTGGGGAAAGGTGTTTGGTGGTTCTCTGAGAAACCCCTCGAATGACCAAGGAGCTCCCACATTTCTCGATCCTGAAATGCTGAACGATACTGCTCTCAAAATTGCCCAAAGAAGGAGACACCATCGCCGTACACGCGGTATTAGTCTTGAAGAATGTCTGGACGAGTTTGAGAGAGCTGAAGTTCTTTCGGAGCAAGACATGTGGTACTGCCCTCGCTGCAAAGAGCATCGACGCGCCAGCAAGAAGTTCGACCTGTGGAAGTCACCAGATATCCTTGTAGCACACTTGAAGCGATTCAGTAACTCGGGTTGGCGACGAGATAAGCTGGACATTATGGTGGATTTCCCCATCGAGGGTCTTGACCTTACTTCCCGAGTCATTCAGAAAGAGGATGGAAAGGACGAGATCTATGACTTGATCGCCGTCGATGATCATTATGGAGGTCTAGGCGGAGGCCACTACACTGCCTACGCCAAGAACTTTGTCGATGGGCGTTGGTATAACTACAATGGTGAGTGCTTCATATCCCTGTTCCCAATCTCCTAGAGCTATGGAAACTAACAAAGCAACAGATTCATCTGCATCCCCTGTATCAGACCCTTCGTCATGCATTACTTCAGCTGCATACCTCCTCTTCTACCGCCGCCGTTCAAGCACCCCTTTGGGCGGATCGCGGTTCGGCGTCATCTCTGAGAAGTATAAGAACAGTGAAGAAAACTCTGAAGAGGAGGATGGTGAGGTGGGGGAAGGTCAGCGTCTCGGCGAGGGTTCCTCCCTGACTGGGTTGTCGAGCGCTGGGACCGGAGCCGCAGCAACTCGCCGTCTAGACGGTCGTGGTTCAGATAGAGTCACTGTCACCTCTTTAGCCGGCCCAGACGATGAAGACGACGAGCTTCCTCCGTACGAGGATGCACATCAAATTGAAAGTATCCACGGCAGCGTCGAGGACGAGGGTGTAGATGTCAATGGGAACTACCAACAGCTGGATAATAAATCGCTGAACCTCGTCCAGGCCTGGAACTTTGAGGGACTGGGCGATAGTGGTGCCGAAGACTCTACGGGTGCCGACATTGGTTCTGATGATGTCCAGTTGGATTCTTCAGCTGACGAGCGTGGTTTCAGCCAGTTCGATGATCAGGACACGATCATGACAGGGCACGATCCCACTGGCGGCGAGCCTGAGACTGTCGCCTCTCACAAGGCAACTCTTGCTGACATCCAGAACTCTACGTGGGACCGCAAAGAGATAATTGACGTGCCGACTGGGGCAGGAAGCGACAGAGATTCTAATGAAGTGGCTGAGATCCACCTTGAAAACGAGAAGGGAATCAAGGCCGAGTAGGACGGCCGTCCAAAGTCGAACAACAAGCGGCCCAAGGTTTTGATGACATATTCCAGACGAGACACGAGAAAACGGCGAAATGTGAATGAGACGACGACCGGGTACAAACAAGCATGTGGAAAACATGTTCACAAGAGAGGTGTAGATACAAAGAGATCGCGAGTGGAATAGATGGTGTATATTTACTATCCCGCTCAGCTCGCATGGGGCTGAAGGGTAGAACACGGCGTTTGGCATGTTCTTGATTTGCATTAAGCATGTCTAGTTGAACAGACTTGATAAGGCGAGAGGGAAAGATGTCCATCTATACAAGTAGTTTCTAGCAGCAATCGCTTAACAATGGATAGTCCTACCAAGGCTCTCATCCTACGAGTTCATCGTGTTGATGTGTGTATATGCTGTACTACTTTCGATGGCTGTCAGTTTCGGCGGAAACACGGATGTGTTCTTATTTGTTTCAAATTCATACACCAGTAAGATCCAAGATGTTGTCCGAAACGTATACCCATCTATGAATCCAAAGCCTGGTCCCTGTAAAGCTCGAATGGACAAAGCTTGAGGCAATTGAGTGTGATGTTATCTCCAGTACCTGTCGGCTATCACTTAAAACTGGAGCATCCCACGCCACTATCTCCACGTTGTGGTCAGGATGGCATCAACATGGTTTCCCCAGTCCAAGACCCCTGACCCGGGGCAGAGCATCCACCTGAGCAATGCTTACTCAATTGCATCTAGGAATTAAATAACCCAATGCTACACGCCAGAAAATAAATTAGGAGATAAATCCGTGTTACTCCTCAGGGAAAGAGCAACTGAGGAGAAAGACACTGTACGCAACGGCTCTCCATTGGGATTGAACATCCGTAGATATTGAAAATAGATGAGTAGTCGATATCATATGCTGTGCAAATTGTTTTGTGACAAGGCCCTAGGGTTTTCTTCGAGCTTGGGGCAAGTCCTCGAATACTAGCCAGCCCACACCTCTGTTTAGGTGCTGTTCGATGCTATTCCTCGCTCCTCACTCCACTTGAGCGGGCTGAATCTGACAGTCATGGATAGGAACGGCCGCTGGATTGAGGGCGTTGAAAACACTCAAGTCTCACTGTATACCTAGATGTTGCCGCCTCTGGGGCGGGGGATCATAAATGAATTGACAGGTGGAAGCATAGGATGATATGAATAATTTAAGTATGTACCAAGGTAGGTTATTTGGTGATCGACATGCCAAAATCACCTCATAGTGGGCTCTGGGTGCTTGGTGCTCAACATGGCTCAACTTGACAGATGTAAGCTACAGCTCGAACCACGTTGTTAGTAAAAGTATAAAGGAACGACTCCATTGGTAAGATAAAGTCCGAAATAGATACTAGAGATGATGCTATAGGATTGAGCTGTGATAGATAACTATTAACTATTAATTTACCCGCAAGGCTTGGAGCTAGAAGTTCAAGTGGCACATGCATTAGGGATATGGGTCTGGCACTTGTTTATTCTTGACGACAAAGAGACAAGCCAAAGGATTGCTCGCAATGGAATTCCATTTTTTTCAAGTCCAGAAAGTATGATAGACCCAATACCGCGACTCGCTCAGCAAGACGTTCGCGAAGCTTGCGGAGACTCGGGCATGGGTGGCCACAACACCATACGCAATGTGGAGAGGTTCTTCTTTAACTGTCGAAGAGTAACGTCGAACCAAAATGGGTCCACAGCCCAGCCAAAGGCTATCCAGGAACAGGAAGCCCAACGGGAGTCGAGACTTGGATCAGGATACAGCCGAAAGAGGAGCAGAATACCGCTTAGGTCAGGGCACCTCTCGGTGACTCTGTGGGGTGTCCTCAAAGTCCAAGTAAACAGGCACGAGTCGTTACCTCGGCTCGGGGATCCTGGGGTGGAGTTGGATAACGGAGGAGGAGCTCTTATCTCATCTTGAGGTTCGAAGCGGAGTCTTTGTAATAGTGGAAAATGTAGATCTCGAGGTTGACCCATAGACGTCGTGGTGACAGATCAAAGATAGCTACTGACTAGATCGTGAGAGGCCGCCTCATCGTGACTGCTCTCGTGGCCCACTGCTGATATGGAAAGGCTTGACACGATAACATGCACATCGTATAAAGTCCATCATTCCCGAGGGCGGACTGCATATTAGCTGGAAGTCAGCCATAGCATTTAACAACCACTCTGAGTTTCAAGTTATCAGTGCCTGGGGCACCTTGCCTCTTTCGTCACAACTGAGGAACTCGTAAGGTTTGTGTGCGTCGATGGCGGAATTCACAGGTAGCTATCTATCTATGATTTGTGTATTGAAGCCAGTCGGAGAATTTCTTTGAGTTACCACGGACAGGCACGAGCACGAGTAAAGAATTCAAAAAAGTATACAAATCGAAGCTGGCTCCATTTCTCAAATCGCGTCACTCACTATGGCTCTCGGTAACTGTTGGCAGCCATTCTATACCAAAAGCGTAGCTGTTGCGTACGTCGCCTTTGAGTAGACTCACTTAGAGGTGGGGAAAGTTTCGAGCCAGTTCAGTACGGGGCAGGCAGCGAGCCTATGGCCTATGGTGAAAGCGAAGTGTGATGGAATGGGGCGATGGAGATGGGAATGGACGGGCAAGACAAGATAGTTGAGAAGAATGAAGGCGGGGGAGGTTGGCGTTGTCTATCAGAGTCGAAAGGGACTTGGAAAGAAAGCGAGGCTTGAATGACAAGATCTGGATCTTAGATCTGTTCTATCATGTCAAATCACATCATATCCGCCAGCTTATAAGTTATTTGACTGAATGTGATTGTTAATATCCATCAACTAACGTTGTTAAGTTGATTTGGCGGGCGGAGTTGGTATTGATGCTGTGGGTGCCAAGGCAGGGTGTATTTAGTTCAAGAACAGTAAGGTTGACAGACAGTCAGTCAGCCACTTAACTCGTCACTCGACTGTATTGCGATGGGCCTGCATCTGCACCTCACCTGCACGGAATCATACCCGGTGCATACCTAAACACCTGACCGGGTAAGTAAATACTTACCTCCCTGTATGTGCTGAGCAGAGCTCCATGCTTCACATTGCAGCTCCTTTGGGTAGGTAGTTTGGGGTGCCCAAAGGTGGGTGCAGGTGCCTACATAGGTAGTGTGCTTCAGGGCTCATCATTACAGTAGGGCAGAGGTTGAGAACGAGCCCGCTCCATACAAGCTGAGATATCGCGGTGGATCAATTCTGGGATGGGACATGACCGTGTGGGGATCTTGAGTGGTTCTCACGTCAAAAAGTTTCTTCTATTCTCCAGCTTGACTACCTACCTACCTACTAACTACTAAGGCAAATCTAGAGCTTTTATTGGATAGCACACGATAGCTGCGTATGACGAAATGGTACCGGTTATTGTTGGAGTGCACGACGCAATGGCTTTTAAGCTACTAATGGACTGCTTTGATTGTCCCTTTTACTCAGGTAAGTATCCATTACCCATAAACGTGTTCTTGTTATAATTGAGTCGTTCATTGTTATACAGCGGGAGCTCAATGGAAGGTTAGCGTGTGTATGATGACACACGTGCTCGGGCTGTGAAGGCATGTACTAGCACGGTGTCCAAACTGTACTTCCTTCGAGAATGATTCTTGGCTCCCCTTTGCGCTGCAGCCCACCCATGCACATGAACCCCTGTCTAGTAAACATGGGACCTGTGACACCATTCCAGATTCTCGAAGGCGGCCAGAAGAATTCAAAGCAAGCCGCTTGGGCCATTCTTTATCAACCCTGTTGGCTGACACTTTAGACGCGACATAATTGGTTATCGCAGAGGCAAGGTAGCCCTGATCCTGACCAAGTGTGTGGAGCACGAGGGTGGGCTCTCTAGCCCAGTAGCCTAGCTGCCTTGGTGCCTCGCGTCGCGTTGCAAGCATCGAAGCAAGTAGGTTAGGTTCCCCTGCCTGTAAGGTAAGTAGCGACGATGATCCTCGACCACATCCAAGAATATCCCTCCACTCCAACCTCACTCACGATGGACCACGCAGGCGGCACAGCAGAAGACAGTAACCCTATGATGGCCTTCAATGACCGTTATGTCTTATAGGCTTGAAGATGCTGTCGTGTCGCCTCCCTCTTCTGACCAGTGGTCCAGTCAGTCACTCGCCACTGTAAATCACCAAAAAACAAGGCCTTAAGCTTGGAACAACCTTGCCTAGGTCGCCAGCTTGCACCCTCCGCCAGCTCAGGCGGCACTTCCGCAAACTCTAATGCCTCTTTTGCAAGCTACTCTTTATTGCAGCAATAGCTTTATTATTAGCCCTTACTAAGCAGGATTTATTACCTACACTACTTTTTGTATATATAAAATTTAAATATAATTATATTAAAAAGTATAGC
>JAALXK010000514.1:0-33519 GCA_012977745.1 Fusarium anguioides | reverse complement strand
ACATAATTATTATTGATTGATAAGATTAACCATTAAAGTTTTCAAAGAACCAGATCAGCTAAATACGAAGGTCATATAATCAATTACATTATAGCAAATTTAATCTTTGATGAAGCCAGCAGAAGTTATTCTGCAGATTGCAAGGAACAAAATGTTTCACGTCCTTCAGATGCACTGGTCCAAGATATTCACACAGCGAACTCCACCTGAGTCCCAACACGGGAAGAGACTTGGCATTTTCTGAGTTAGATTCCAATAAATTTAGCGTTAAGCTTTTATTTCTGTGTCTTTCTCATGTCTAAATGTATCCTAGTGCGGGCCTTCCAACATCTAGATACATAGCAGCCAAGTTCATTTTTTTATTAATGAATAACAACTGGCAATTTGAATTTGCTCGACTTCCACTTGGTGCACCTGGCACTTATTATATCAGTGGCGCACATGGGGTTGTTTGTGACGTTATAGGAGCTAGTGTTTCTGTGGACTATGATACGAATGTCCCCAGGTAAGTTCCCATCTAGAGGATGTCGGGGACTGACAAAAGTTCTATTACTTCAGATCGAGGTTCAGTTGAGTCAGAAGGTATATGTTAGTTTCATAAACTGGTACGACCAGGAGCATGAGCGTAGATATAATATATTATAGCTTTGGATATGGTTGCTGTAGACTATAGAGAGGCATGAAACTAGTTCATGTAATCATTCACTTGAAGGAATCCATCCCTTGCTGTTTATAAGGCTAAATGTGGAGAGCGCCGGTCGCAATACCAATCCGTAGTTGACATCTTAGAAGCGACCCCTAGTGTGAAGGTTTCGGTGGATCTTCAAGCGTAGTGGCTTACAAACTTGGGCTGTCAAGCAGAAACGGCCTAGTCCAGCACTAAATATAAAAGATTTCAGGCTGTTGAAGCTTCAATAACCATAAATTGTACCTGCTAGTTTCCCGCGCTAGCACAAACTATTGGATTGACAACAGCGCTACGGATTCTAGACTAGTGTTTAATCTGGGTCCTGCTAATTTTCTCAATGTTATTAAATAGGAGCTATTTTCGCATATTCGGTTCTTAGGTTTTCCTTCTTGATTTCTGCTCCTCTTTAGGCTTTTTAGTCTTCTCGGTGACACCATGCGTCCCAGATTCCTTACACCATTAACATTAGGACTTGCTGGCCTTAGTGTAACTGTAGCAAGTGTTTGCAAACCCAGATCTTTTGGTAGGCTTCCCCTTTAAATTTGATGGTCACAAACTGACTGAAACTCTTACAGTATCTTCTCATTCATTATCAGTAGTATCAACAACTTCAACATCATCGGAAACAACGAGTTCTCCCTTCTCTCCCAAAGCCACTTCGCTCAGTTCCTCTATCATCCTGTCTTCAACTGATGCAACCACCCAAGTTGATACAACTATACCTGATACAACCACTTCAGAGCATGCTTCTACGACGACGAAGGTTTCTACTGCTCAAGATGACACGACTACAACCCAGGCAGCAACATCTGCTCCCTCATCCGAAGTAGCTGATGTCTCAGAATCAAACACTATTATCGAAACAACCAACACTTTCACAACTTCGACCGTCAGTTACTTCTCTACCTCTACTGAGGTTACAATCTCTACAGAGTCCACCACTACTACATCCGCTGCCTTGTCTGTTTCAACCAAAAACACTGAGACTACACTATCAACTACTGCTCTGGAAGGGACAACCAAAGGCGAAGCCTCCACTACCGCCGAAACGACTACATCCACTGATATTCTTTCTACTACCGCCAACATCGATGAAACTTCGACCGGAATAACGACTAAGCCCAAGACAACGATCTCGACTGACATCTCAGCACCTACTGGGTCAACCACTATCATCAAACCAACACCACCTGCTGTAATCTCTACTTCTACTGGAGTAGCTTCACAGTCCACTACAACGACCGAAATAACAACATCCACTACCGAATCCGCTTCCACTGAAGTGGCTTCCGAGTCAGCCACGACAACTGAAAAAGTACCTACACACAAAGGAAGTTCAAGCCTCGATATGACAGAAGCTCCAACCACTACGACTGAAGCTACAACTACTACTGCGGAACCCCCTGCCCCCACCATGTTCAAGGTGACAAATAGCGCTACTTTCCCTGGCCACACCCTCTCCTCCAACCGAGTCAAGGGTGATTTCCTTGTGGTTTATTACACCAACCTCCCTAAGGATCAAACCCCTGCGGTTTTCTCAGTTGGGTACCGTACTGGTCGCCTCTATCTTGATAACAAACTACCTGTCTGCGCAAGGTTTGACGTTGGGGCGAACAGTGGCAAATTTGTTCTCTGCAGCGAATCCCCTTCCCAGCAGGAAGTTCCTATTACCTGTGACCCAGTTGTAGATAGGAAGTTCTTGAAGTGTGCTGCACCAAGTATATCTTGCAGCCAAGGGTCGAATGGGGTGGAATGTGTACCTACGGGTGTCACCTTCGTAGGCTTCGGCTATGATTCCGCTCATCTGGATGCTAACGTGGCTGTTTCGGTTCCTACCATGATACTCAACGGTAATACAATTACTTTACAGGTTAAGTTCCTGTAGAACAGGAGGAACTTCTATATGTGTAATAGTGAGAGAAAAGCCAGTTAACTGCACTCAGTAATGATAACAGAAACTTAGGGGAACCTCCATTGCCATTCATTTAGCCAATTGTGAACAGGACAAACACAGTAGCATCGAGCTTAGTAGAATCCATCGATAGCACAGGAATCGTTAGCTACAGAGTTTGACAGATCACCACAACGACTACTGCAGAAACCCTGCTGTCACCGTGTCAAAACTGCCTGGTATGGGAGTTTCAACCACTGGCAATCGGCTCTATTCAAACCGAGTCAAGGGCAGTTACCTACCATACCGTGCATCAAATATCAAATTGTCCGCTATTTCGCAGTCTCGACCCGTATTAGACGCCTACCACTTGATGACGATATACTATCTGGTTAAAATGATGCAGGAAGCGAGGAGTGTTTTCATTCAAGATAGAGAAAGAGAATGATGGCTACAAGGATTGCGACCTACATAGGGCTGGAATGAGAGATCGATCCAATGTGCTACTCTATCCTTCAAAGGATATGTTCACCTGACTAGCTGTTGTATGGTTTTGGAGTTTCCAGAAAACCAAGCTTTGTTTGAAGCTTGATGAAGTTTCTATGTTGCCAGGTCAAACGTGATTCCGTTGGAACCCGTTACATCTCAAAAGCGACCCCAAACCCAAGGTTTCCACCAGAGACTTCAAGGGATAGTGGCTTGCAGAAGTGGGGAAAACAATCTAGTCCGGTTGGCTATCTATCGAATCAGAGACTTTCAGGCGTCAACAACCATAAACTTTACCTGCTAGTTTGTGCAGCACTACCACCAACTATTGAATTGATAAAAACGCTATAGCTTCTAGAATCTCCTCGTAGTTTAACTTGCCAAATAAACTAGAAGTGGACCCTGTGACTTTGATCCATTTCTTTCTCTGCATTTTCTTCTGACTTCAAATCTCTCTTTATTGCCATTCTGTCTCTTTCAAGTTGGCTACTATGCGCACAAAGACTTTCCACTCATTGGCATTCGGCCTTGCTAGCCTTACTGTTACTGCTGCGAGCGTTTGCAAACCAAGGTCTTCTATCGCATCATCAGCCCTTGCACCATCGGGAGCAACAATATCTGTCTCCTCTTCGGCATCCGTTTCGCCCAGCTCCTCCGTATTTTTGACTTCGACTCAAGTCGATGCGACTATCTCCGAGCCTGCTTCCACAACGACAAAGATCCCTTCTGCCCAAGATGGCACCAATGACACAACTGCAACACAAGCAACGACTTTTACTTCCTCAGCGGGATCGGCAGAAGTGACCGAGACTACAGAAACAGCCAACATCGTCAAAACGACCGACACGACCGGTACTACCGAAACATCGACTACCATATATGTGTCAACCTCAACCGGTGAATCTAGACTCTCGACAGATGTCCCTTCTGCTACCATCAAGATCGACACAACTTCATCTGAAACAAGTTCAGTTATTAACACCACAGGGGCCCCAACCATCACCACGGTCACTACCACCACCGAAGCTACAACTACTACTGCAGAACCCCCTGCCGTCACCATGTTCACAGTGATGTGGTTAGGTGGTGGTCCCACTGGCCGCGGACTGTCCTCCGACCGAGTTAAGGGTGATTTCTTACTTTTGACCTACTCTGACCTACCTCAATCCCAGACTCCTGCGTCTTTCGCAGTCGGGCACCGTAGTGGTCGTCTCTATCTCGACAATAAACTGCCTGTCTGCGCATGGTTTGATGTCAATACTGTAGACAGGGGCAGATTTATTCTCTGCAGTGAGATACCTTCCCAGCAGGAAGTTCCTATTACTTGCGAGCCTCCTATCAACAATAAGTCCTTGAAATGTACTGTGTCGGGCAGATCTTGCAGCCAAGGGTCAAATGGGGTTGAATGTGTACCCACGGGTGCCACACTCACAGGATTTTCTTATGACTCCATTCATCAGTTCGATCAGCTTGTTTATAGTCCTACTTTTGTAGCAGGATCAGGAGCGGTCTTCATGGCTAAGGTGATCTGAAACAGACCGAATTACGATATGTGCAGGTTCTGAATAATAGCCTTTCAACTGTGTTCACCAAACACAGCACATGCCTGAGAAGCTTGTATTTGTATCACAAGTTAACAAACTATGTTGATGCATTACCAGCCTTACGCTTCTATCTCTGTATGCGATGATACCCTTGATGGTAGCTCATAAGGTCAACAGCATAGAGCCCGACTCGGGTCTATGACGTATATTGCACCAGATTGAGTAATTATCCCCACGAAGCCAGTGATCTCTGTCCGTGGAACGAAAAAGTAGCCCCAGGCTCTAAAATAGAACTTGGCTGCTAATGATGTTCTTTGGTTGAGGGGTAACTGGGAGCAACGTTGAGAACCGAGAGCGAACATTATATTGAGAACCGCGTGGAACTCGATGTTGGTACACTTCCACTCGTTGAACACTCTAGTAGATGTTGCTGGTTACCATATTTCAACGTAGGCTTGGACGAAGGTTTGCTTGTGAATGACTGGCATGAAACTATGCACATTACTCCAGTAATAATGGATGAGTGCATCTGCCTGTTATCTATGAGGTACTGTAATGTGATCCAGCCCATTGATCAGATTATCGCCGCTGATGTCGTATTCATTCAACGAGTCTGGGGAGGATTGTTCATCTGTAGCCCATCCATCAGGTTTCTTTGGCGAGGATCCTGCTGCTGCGAAATCGATTTGCTTGATGAATGAGCTGTTTGAGAATGGACCGAATGTTGACTCCTTCCTTAAAGATTTGGACCTATTGCGAGATGCCGTTGGTGTGAGACTGGCCTGGAGAGGCCCTAGAGAGTGAGAGTTGAATCCAAAGGCGAGAGACTGAGGCTCAACTCCTTCATCTGGAATTGAATGGTCAAGGACTGGTATAGTTATGTACTGGCGTGTAACATAGCTCTAGGAATGGAGATAGAAGTCAAATGCGGTATCGCGGAGGTAAAAATACCTCTCAAAGATTATGTCAGCTTTTATAACCCAATTTAAATTTACAGGGAGCTTACCCATTTCTATGGGATACATTGTTTGGACTTTGCTTATCCTGATACTGACATTGTTCAGGCAAGCCTCTAGCAATATAAGTTGAGCACGTAGGTCGGCCGCCATCACAACCGATCTTTCTGACACCTAGAATGGTTAGAAATGAATGTTGAGGGCTGATAAGTTGGCCTGCTTACAGCATGACGTGCAGGCAACCCTGGCTTTCCGACGAACCGGCCAGGGTTGCATATTGCCTAATACCGGAATCGAACGAATTTATAGGCGTTTATTCAGCTCAAGTTTGCAAAGATTGGAGAGAGACGAATCCTTTGGGACCAAAGATCGAATGGAACGATAGAGAAGAATGGAACTAGACGGTAACGAACGGTAACGAACGGTTAATTCCTTTGCCAGAAGTCATCACGTCATGATCTGAGCTTTCTTGATTGGTTGGGTGCTACAGAATACACATCTAACTTCAGAGATTGAGTAGCTAATGAATGCCATTAGATGCCTTGACATTTGCACCGCTTTGTGCCGGCTGTGCTGTGGCGAATCCTCCGTCTGCCGATTTTGCTGTTCGGGATCCGACTGAGTATTTCTATCAAGTCTTCTTTCCTACAACCCTATGTTACTTTTGTTGGTGCTATTTCATTTTGACGTTATGAAGTTGTTTCGATCGTTACTTTGCGAAGGGGTAGTGCGCCTTTCTCACGTTAATGGCCCAGCACAATCTTCTTAACTTTGCCCGTCTCAAAGATGGCCCAGGTGTATTCCCAGGATTCAAGTATCTATCAAGTACTTGGGGGCCGACTGTCCTTGTGAAAGATTAGAAAGAGGCCGTTATGTGCTTTTTTAACTCACGTGGCTGCTTTATGCTCGAGATTTCACTAGCCCCCAAAAGTTCTGCGCATCTTAACCAGATCTAGCTGTTTGACCATAGTTATCTTTTTTTACCAAGCCTCAATCAGCGCCAGACAAGACTATCAGATTTTAGCATTCAACAGCGTGGCTCTGCTATAAGTAGGCTTCCAGATCGAAGTTCCCCCTTTAACAAAGAAAGTATTTTCACTTCTAACTTTCTCTCATAAAATGTCACAACCATCGAAAGCTATTCTCATCATCACTGGTGCCTGGCATGTCCCCGAGCACTACAAAAAACTGAAGAGCCTACTAGAAGAGCAAGGAGTCCGAGTGCTTTGTCCTCTTCTTCCAACAAACAACGGTGCCGTACTTCCATACAAGACTTTGGAGGACGATGTGTCTTTCATTCGAAATCTAGTCGCTACCGAAGCTGCTTCAGGTACTCAGTTGACCGTTGTTGGACATTCATACGGTGGTGTTATTGCGAGTGCCGCTCTTGGCGATTTTGCCATGAGTCCCAATACATCAACCGGTGGTGTCGCGCAATTGGTATTCATGGCTGCCTTCATTACCGTGGAGAACCAGTCCCTGGCTGGCATATTTGGCGGTGAACTCCCGCCGTATCTCACCAAGAAGGAAAATGATATTCTTGTCTGGACAGACCCAATTCAGCATATGTATAATGATTTGCCGGAGGACCTTGCAGTTTGGGCAAACAAGACTCTTGTGGAACAGTCACCTGGTGCACAATTCACTCCAATTGAGTGTGAGAAAGTGGCGTGGAGGTCGATTCCTACTATTTATCTCTATTGCACCAATGACCAAGCTCTGCCGATGTTTGTGCAAGAGATGATGGTTGAGAACGTGTAGAAGGAGGGGATCGAAGTGACTGAGTATCGATGTGATGCTGGGCATAGCCCTTTTTTGAGCAAGCCAGATGTTGTTGCTGGAATACTTATGGATATACTGGAGAAATAGCAGATAGCTAACTGGAATAATACCATCGACGTTTTCCTTCGAGAGAGGATAGGATGTGCAGTAAATTTCCGGTTCGGATGATCGTTTTTCGTAAATCGGTAAGGTCCACTTATTATCGCCAAACTTCCCAATAACAAAGAGCAAATCGACCTTGAACTAGTGCTGAGCGTCTGAAGGATCTAGCCTTACATAGAGAGCCTTTTGTAATCAATACAATGATAGAGTTTGAGATCTTACGTTATCAAGATTGGGGGCTGTCTCACTTATTTACCAGATACTTTTTGCTGCCGTGAAGGTTCGGCTTCCTCTTGCCTTGTTGATGTTACTATCGATTTTGCTGATTTGGTGCGGAACCGGGCTGTTTCTTTCCTACCGATACCTGGAACACTTCAGAGTTTATTTCTACGAATCTAGAATTTGATTTTCCGTAACATTATTATTTTCGGACACTTTGCCACTGTGTCCGAGTACCTCTGATGGCACTGGAAGATAATAACGAGCCGGCGCTTATATGATCCGGCGGTTAATTTTCCAAGGGTCTGGAAGGATCCCCTAGGTACACTATTTAGTCCAAAGCTTGAAGTCCGAGCCCAGTGCCATGGCTTTAAAATCTTATGTACACCGGGACATACAATGCCCCTCATGTTCACGGCTGAATTAGAGATACATACTCAGTAAGCAATTGTATTTAAGCATAAGTAAGCACTAGTCTATTAAACAGTATATTGACGCAATTCTTGGTGTCATTGATGGATATAGGCCCTTGCAACGCTCTTCCTTCTTTCGCGTCAAAGCATAACAACGCAATCCTTCGATCTTACCTTTCTCTATAAAGGTTGGGGCCTTGGGGTCTCCCATAACATCTGAAGGATTAAACTACATTATTTATGAAGAACACTTGACTCAAAATGTCTATCTCATCATGCTGCCTCAAAGGATTCCGCTGGAGCGGAACTCCTACCGGCCGAACTGAAAAGGTCAACGGGCTTGATACCTATATCAGCGGGACAAAGCCCGAAATAGGCATACTCCTCGTGGTGGACCTCTTTGGGTGGACTTTTCCAAACATTAGGCTACTGGCCGACCATTTCTCTCAAGAGGTCGGCGCAACAGTCTACGTCCCGGATTTCTTCCATGGGGAATGTTTCGATTTCGATATTCTGGCTGCTGGCAGGTTTGACCAGATTGATCTTGAGGGCTTTCGCAAGCGCAACTCCCGCGCCATACGAGGACCAGAAATAGCCGATTTTGTCAAACTCATGCGACAACAGCATGCGAAGATTGGTGCAATTGGATATTGTTGGGGCGGATGGCCTGTATTCGAATTAGCTTCTAAAACACATCAGCCACCGCTCATCGACTGCGGTGTTGTCGGACATCCCTCTTGGCTAACAACCGAGGACATCGACAACGTAGCAGTCCCGCTGCAGATACTCGCGCCAGAGTTTGATCATATCTATACTGAGGAACTCAAGGGTCACACATTCACGGCAATGAGGAGATCTGGAATGCCGCCTTTTGATTATCAGCATTTTCCAGGTGTAGCGCATGCTTGTATGGTTCGGGGAGATGAGAACACGGCTGGTGAGAGGGCTGCAATGATCAGAGGAAAGAACGCGGCTGTTGGTTGGTTTGCGCAGTGGCTAGGGACAGTTGAGAAAGCATGATGAGATTTTGGTAGTTATTTGAGACATTTGAATGCGACAGACGTATAAGCATAAGACATGTCTTATGTCTCAATTCGCCCGTGAATCCTTTATTTGTCGGCCCTGAGTCTCGTGCATCCCTTGCCTTAACACCGCCATTTTGACATCATAACTTTTAAGACAAGTCTCATCTGTATCTCGAGGTATAAAAGAATAACCCAGCCCATAGAGGATTAGAAGAACTCCATCTTTCCAACCTAGCATAGAAAGAGCTACGCGTCCTCTCTCCACCGATCTTTACGAGCACCTCTTCCCTCCTCACCATCACAAGACCTAGGTACGTCCATAACGCCCGCTTCACATCAGAGCTTTATCGAATGATAACAAAAGTCGAATAGGAGTAAAAATGGGCGAACGACAAACCGGCATTGTCAAGTGGTATAACGACGAGAAAGGGAATGGTTTCATCACCCCCGAATCGGGTCCAGACCTCTTCGTCCATTTTCGAGCCATTGAAGGCAATGGCTTTAAGAGCCTTAGAGAGGGACAGAGAGTGACCTTTGAAGCCGTTGCGGGTCAGAAAGGAATGCAGGCGGACAAGGTTCTGCCTGAGAATTGATGAAGAAGCTATTTTATTGCCTCCAGAGAAAATTGTCTATGTTCCATACGTGGGGATCTTATAAGAGAGGTACTTAAGGACTGGGTCGGTTTTGACATAAGCGAGCAATTTGTATCACAGTCGAGATCTGTCGGCTAAATGCGGTCCAATTCTTCTGATGCTACAAATCGGACTTTCTTATGTCAACTAACTCAAAAGCAATAAGGCTTACTGGATTTCTCCTTTTATGCTTAATTCGGTGTAGAATAGCTGTTCGTCACGAAATCAGTAAGAGACCATGCGTCAGTCATATTTCATTTCATAATATCAAAGTGTTCTTTGGCCTCTTGTTATACCGGGCTAAAGTGTGAACAGCTGGCCATCAGAACACGACAGGGTAACCTACCCTGAAGAACAGAGCCGAACAGAGCGAAAGCGTCAAACATTGATTTGAGATCAAGTTGTCGGTAAAAACTGGACTTGATTTTTATCTATATGTACAAATGCCCGATTACCTCCGTCCTAGAAATTGAAGAATGAGGTTAAATATTAGCTAATGTACAAAAGACGATGAAAACAACCAATAGAGAAACAATGTTCCATCCTCCTTAAACGTCGAGTGGGGCTTCAGCATCATGATACTTCGTAATACCAAGTAGAGCCTCGGAATTCTCCCTTCTAGTCTTGAGATAATTTTTCTTGCCACCAACAGCCTCAACAATCTGCTTGGCACGTGTATCCCACCAAGCCGAAGCATCTTCTGTATTCTCATATGGATAATCGACACTAAAGAGAATGCGCTCGATATTGATTTCATCAACCAGATACTTCAGCGTGTAAGTGCTAAAGTAGCTACTGGTAGTGCACTGAATTTTGTTCTTAAAGTAGTGGTAGATACTCTTCTTGTATATAACATTTCCTTGACTTTTGGCGAGGGGACCCTTAACATCGTGGAGCTAATAATTAATGCGCCAGAAATTATATGGAAAATGTTCCCCAAGATGGCCAACGATCAGCTTGGCCTGATTGTAGAAGAGGTCTGTCTTGCTATCGTCATCTGCGTGCTGGAAATAGTTTAGAAGAGCGCCGTGGAAACCGAGTTCCTTGACGCAGCGAGTCAACTCTTTGCCAGCCTGGACAGGATCATGCTAGAGCTATATTAGCTTTGGCTATCTAAAAGAAAATTCAAGCTAGGTCACTTACCATAGAGAGACAGTCAAAAACGCCGAGGCGATCAGGGTTCTGATTGACCTGGCTATGCCCTGAATACCGGGAACAGTCAAAGAGCAGATAGTGTAACCAATTCCATGCTTGTCAGCAAGTTTGAAACGTTCGTCGGTGATGTCGCTGATGCGGTGAAGATAGCGCTGTCGATGATCCGGGTGAACGTAAAGACTGGCCTCGTGCTCAGACTTTTCCATCTTGTCAGGCATCTCAAAAGCCTCTTCAAGAGCGATCTTGCCGAACATTTTGATATTTTTTAAAGTACCATTTTAAAAAAAAGATGTATGTGAAATGATTTTGAAATCGGATAAATGACTATGAGTTGTGTTCTGTGAATTGTAATTATGAATTGTGATGAGGATAGTCTTTCCAAGATGCGGACAACATTGTCCTTATATACAAATGCACGTTGAATTGATCCGCCATTCTACCATTATCTATATCACTATTGCATCATCATTCCTATCACAGTTTATCGAGATACATGGCCCGCCGTGTTGTGTTCGGGGGATCCGGGGAATTGACATCTGGTGATGACTAACGTCATTATCATGGGATGTGAAAGCTTGTCTACCCACTATCACGGCGAATTGAATAGGGACACGAATACCACCTACCGATGTTCTGACAGAAAGATTTTTGTTTTTATTTTTTTATTTTAGATCTATGACGCGTAAGGCTGCTCCTGGAAGCTCGTGTCCCGATCAGACTTTGGTCCTGTCGAAAAGATTGTATCCTTTGACTCAAGATTATGTCTGATTGTGCCAAGGAAATTGATTCAATGATGATAAGTCACATCGCAGCTCCATTCTGCAAGCTGGAAATGTGGACTTGGCTAAACCCTTTTGATAACTTTCGGAGGATTTGACGGCGAGAACAAATCGGTTCGGGGGCTTCGGGGGAACTGCATCGGAACGTACGTTATGCATGTCCCCAAATTCCGAAACCCGCGTAGATACCTTCATTTGAACAATCAGTAGAGTTTGAAAAGCCCCCAGATCCGTTGCACATTCGTCAAAGTCCGAGTTGTCTTGGTTCGTCTTAATTCAAATGTTGCTTATCGATCTGATATGCCGGGAGATAACTGGATTGTTCCATTAGACTCAACATCAAGCTTTGCAATACACGGAGAAGCAGCTTTGAGAAATCAGGTTCAATAGTGTCTAGCTCATCTGGACATTGAAGACGACACGTCTGATATAGGTCAGTTGGAGAACAACTTGACTGTTTCCTGCGAGTGTCACGTCTTATTGGTTCACTGAATTAATCGTGTGAAAAATGGCCGAATCATATTGTATGTACTGAACTTGCTTTAATCCTAGCAATGCACCGCATTCCAGACTGTGAGCTCATTTTAACAAGCATAGGACTGAACTTCAGAAACGCCCCCGTTGGAAGCAGGGCAACCGCCAATGCAACCACCACAGCCGTTAAGCGTTTGGCCACCCTGCACCTTTGAAATACCACTGGGGCATGCACCGCATGGAGGTGCGCCGTTGGCGTAATAACAGTCGTAACATGTGTTCTTTGCGCTGACCATGGCGATGAAACCAGCGATGAGGATTGCGGACAGCTTCATTTTGTTTATCGGTGTCTGGTAATGATGTTAGTACGAATCGAAGCTACGTAATTGTAAAAGGGGACTGACTGCCTTGAAGGTCGATTTGAAGGTAGTGTAGTAGAGGTTGGATGTCTTAAATGTTGATGTTGGCTTGATGAACAGAAGGAGGAAATACCCTGCAGGTGAATGATGGATGGGTTTATATAGACAATCGTTCTGTTATGTTCGGTGAAGACTGAATGGCTAGTCAGAACATATCCGAGCTTTGAATCACATAGATTGCCCCACGTTATGCGGAGGTCGTTAGTAGGGTCCAAACTTTACTTAGTGGGCTCTTGACTTAGCATAGCTTCAGCCTTGGTTTCGAAGCCATACCACCCGTTCCCCAGGCTCATCCTCAAAATACTGAAATCGCATAATCGCTGCCAGGATCACTCTCTACAGAGACGGATGTGGCTTACTGTAGATTGAAATATAATATCGAAAGAGCCTGGTAATAAAAATTCAGACATCTCGCATTAATATTTGCTCTTCTTTTGCATCACGAAGTCCAGTTTCTTCAATGTGAATTAGACTTCAACTTGGTGGAACTCGTATTCCAAAACAGTTCCTTGTTACCGACATTTCTCAAATTGAGATAGTCGTATGACATCTCCAGTGATCGACAAAGGGCCACGCGTTGTTGTCTTGGACATAGTATGTGACCAAGAAGGTCTTAGTCAACTCTAAACCCTAATTTCGCCGACATCTTGTTCTAGAATCTTGGGTAGGGATTGGAACATAATTTTGGTATGTCTTGCATTCGGGGCGAAGCCGCGAAGCTAGTGTCTCTACAACTCTTGTCTCTTGACTCGTTATTCACGCCAAAAATAAAAATTCAACCAGTTCAAAGGTTGCGTTATTTATGCAGGGTAAACTTTGTTAAATTATGAAAAGTATAATAGCTTCACCGACATAGTAATGAGCCCTCAGGGCCAGGGGTCAAACCTTATTCCAAAGTCTAGTGCCGCACTAATCAGCTCGAGGGAGGAAATAGAACAGAGCTTGAAAGCACAAGATCAACGACTAGAGAATTGATTGGGTCCTGTTACAGAATGCCTATCACGTGGGCAGAATACGGTGTTCACCTACCTAAATAGGACGAGGCTATGTACAATGCGGCGGAATTGAAATCATCCCGACTAGCCGGTAGCCAATGATTGAAATTATTCAAGGGGAGTTCTCTACGCCAGTATATCAGCATTGCGATCGTTTTATTTGAAGAGGATTGAGCCCAGTGAGCAAAGTTCGAAGATATCGGCTCATTATAGTGTACGCTTTGGGATCACTGAACTTCATTACTGGTTTAATGGACTGATGGGAAGAGGAAAAAGCCCAGGCTAATCAGTTTTGTGAGCAAGGGATTATGTTTTGCATGGTGTTGGATTGATGGAAGAGTATATAAATAAGTTCGTAGATGCAAATTTCATAGTCGGCATAAGCTTTGTTCCCCATATCTCCTAACTATGCATCGTCTCTAAGCTGCCCTAGAAGGGTTACTCCGTGTGAGATGAGTTAGAGTACCGGCATTCTGTGAGGCAGAAAGCCGATATATCGTCTCGAGGTTGTCTAACGTTATTTCGGCACCGAGAATACCCCTACCCCGAGCCTTCACACGCTAAGAACTCCAGTGTAGATGCTGATTGGCGATTGAACTACATCCTGGCCTGTGCCAGGTTACTAATTTGGTTTCTGAAAGTCGAATAAGGCTCTTTTAGGAAGTTGCGTTATTCCTGTGTACCTGGGGCTAAATCTCACCGAAGGAATTTGATCTCTGGAGGTGCTGACTGAATGGGATTCCTGGGCAAGACACTATTCTGAATATACACTAGAGAAAGACTAGACTCAGCATCTCGTGAGACGACCAATGACAGCCTGTGCTGCCATACGCCGCACACTAGCATTTTGCTCTGCTCTGATATCCCAGAGGTTTGTGGGCAGTCCGAACTAAGTCATACTGAAGCTTTGAATAATAATAGGTAATATTTTAGATTTAATTAGCGATGAGCTAGTGACCTGAAATCCTATTACCTCATTCCTGCTTAAGCCGACATTCTACTATCACTTCTTCACCCATATTTCTCCATATTCTTCTCACAGTAAGACCAGATGCATCCGCCAATTGGGCATAATCCTTCTCTGTACGTTGTTTAGCATTGATGCAACTTAGAACATGAAGATCTAATCTGCTTGTAAAGCCGGCACCCCAATTGGGAAGTAAAGGGTCTGGAGCTCGGAGCTCTGCAGCCTTCTGGTCAAACGAACCACCAGTCGGTCCATTAAGTCTATAGACTGGCAGAACAATATGCTCACAGATGAGTATCTTACTTCTCGGCGTCATAGCGTCCGCAAGATGTTTCAAAATCTTGATAGCTTCGGACTCCGGCCAGTCGTGGATAACATGGCGGAGGAAGTAAACCTCGGCGTTTCTTGTAGGCTGTGCTTGGAAAAAGTCGTGACTGAGGAATTCCACATTGCGCGAACTTGAAACATCTGGAAAATTGGCCTGCAGAAACTAATAAATGGATGGTTAGTGCTGATGAGATAATGCGTAATAGCCGCCCTGATGACACACCTCCTGAAAGTTTGACTCGTTCCCTGGAAGATCCTGAATCTGCAATCTCAAGTGAGGAAACTTGCGGATGATCGGGAGAGTAGCACCACCGACGCCGCCTCCAATGTCGACAACTCGGGCGCCGTCAATTTCTTCCATCCAAGGGTAAACTACATAGTATCGCTATTAGTACACGAGAGAGACGCTCTTGAGGTCAGTAAAAGACGTACGAGCAAAGTACTGTTCATAGTTCATTCCTTTGCCTGCAAAAGCCTTTGCTCCGCGCTTTCCAAGGTCCGGACGAACGTCACGCCAGTAGTCAAATATTGTAAGATCTGTATCATAAGCAATATTGAAAGCAGCCTTGTTGCTTGCCGTAGAGCCCTGAAAACCTGGTAATGTAAGAGCCTCCCAAGCTTTGCACGATGCCAGTCGACTTTCCTCTGCACTGTGAGTTGAAGGCCGATTAGGACAAGATCATATTGAAGGGCAGTCGTGAAACGCACCAAAGGCCAACGAACGCTCTTCTCGACTCTGACTTCAGCAAGAGAGACAATTCGTTGTTGGAATAAGCATCAGGGGCTACTTCACGAAAGATGTGAATGTTACAGAGTGCTCGTAGATACCGAGAAATCTTATCTGGCTCGAGGCCGGTGATTGCACCAATCTCTGCAGATGAGCAGATACGGTCGGAAAGGATATTTGCAACATCTGCTTGGCCTACGATAAACAAAGCAGTAAGATCAGTAAACTGGGGAAAGGGAAATGGTTAGCTGCGAGTCATTTAACGTGACAATTTACGCACGTTGAACATTATGTCGTGAAGAAAAGCGTCGGGGTTGCAAATGGCTTGAAGCATGGCGCCGGCGCTGGACAAGCATCTCAACGCTCTACGCACGTCTTCATCGTATCTGTCTCGTAAAGGATGACGGTGCTGAGCATCAATATCGAGAGGGGGGTCATTATGGCACGATAAGTCATTCAGAACCGTCGCTATGGATGAGTTGATCAGATGACGAAGGCCTTCTAACTGAGAAAGAGGCAGGCTTCTGTCGTTCATGATGCTGGTGTAGTACTAGACCGCGTAACTGGGTATCTGAGTCGTAGAGGCTGAGCACAAGATTTGCGGGTAGGGGGCAGTAGTTCAATTGAATCAAGAAAGATTGATTATAAGGTTCGATGATGAAGGTGGGTAAGAGCCCGGGATACAAAAGCGATCACAAAGAGGGATATGTCTCTGTTTATGCGATAGAAGGTTTCCTTGACCCTAAGAGCGAAGACGAAAACGCTAAGAAGTCAATGGGGTTTACTTGCTCTTCTTGAGGAGCAGGCGTTGGCGGTACGTCATGTCATCATAGACTCAGTTTAGAGGAAAAGAGAGTGTCTCAGTGCATTGAAGTATCATTAGCCAAATCCTTGTAGTAACCGGATAGGGCCTCAGTTGTTGACGCACAGATGTGAGCCAAGGGCATTCTGATGCATCCACCCCTAGAGTCTAGTCTGCTTTTTAACTACAGCAGAATTTTCTTTTCATGCACCTGTACTATCGGCTTATAACATTGCAGATTATGTGCTCAGTTATTCTAGCGACTCACCTCAGACTACCGCATTTAGGACGGCGGATCGAGCTTGCTACATTGCGAAACCGTTCAGCTCACCGCCATTCGGTTTCAACTCCAATGTTGCCTCATGTCGATCAGTTCGGATTTTCCTATCCACCGGTCACCACAACAAAACAAGTATCGGCCTCAAACCAGACATCTTATGTGATTGTACCGAGGAAGGCCTCAATATGATGAATGCCTGTAGTTTGGGATGGATAAATACTATACAATATTCCTGACAAGATTTTACGGTGCTTTACCTCAGAGCAGATACAGGAGGACCTTCGCGACACAAGCCATATATATACCGTATTCTGCACTATCATCTACAGTGATCTATTTGTTGGTTTCCCTATTTCAAACTCAGCACCAGTCGTTATCAAGATGACTACTTTGATCTTTCCACCCTCACAGAATGCCCCAAGTCTACGGAAACGAAAAGCTTATTGCACTGTTTTGACCGATGTTGCCCGTGCCAGCCTCGACGCCGAAAGCTCCCTTGAGATCTTTGCAGGTCTTCTCTTGGGTGACCGCATGTATGGGTTCTCTGCTTTTGATGCTCATGTCGGAGAAACTGGATGCCATATCCGAGCCGCCATGCTGCGTGAGGCCTTCGCCTTCTGCAAGCGAGCGATAAGTTCTGGGGGTACGCCTGGCAGGTTACCAATTTGGATTACCTCTACCAGCACACATCTTCAAAAACTGCGATACAATGCATTAAATTTGATCTCAAAGTTCACTAAAGAAGATCTTGACCCTCGAGTTGTCGGCCTTAGTAACAAGCGGGATAGTGTTGAAAACATAATCAACGCAACGTCAGAGAACAACTGTACGAGAGCCTTTCCATCAACCCCGCTTGCATATTCTAGATGCTAAATATAAGTCAGACTCTAGCCTTGACGATATCGGCTCTGACGGCACATGGGATGTTCTCAACCCTGCTATGCTAGTACGCTTTATTGTGTATTCTTATACTCTGTCTAAGTATAAGAAATCTTTTGTGGGCCAAGACGTCGTGGGATGTCGTTTAGACTTTGAACACGCATACCAAGACGGCCAAAGATTGGTTGCCCCTTTCCTAGACCCGAATAATCCCCTTTACACGACAGCGAAGATCACCCGTATCAAGACGGAGCTTACAGCCCTACAGGTCTGGATGTCTAAGCTGTCCTGTACCTGGCTCCGGGAACGGAGTAGCGACCTTTGCGGAAGTTCATTGAACACAAGGTAAGATGGATGGGTTCTCGAATAAACCGAAGCTAAGCGGTATAGACTATTGCGCGAATCCATTGTGAGCTCCGAGAAAGGAGTACATGCCACTGCCTGTTTCCCAACCTTCCTTTTTCTGAGAGAGCTGTGGGCAACTTACAGAGAATCGATCATCATGGTGGACAGGCACTTTTGCTCCCAAGGTACGCCATGTACGATGGCCCGTAGAAATGTTACCATGAGCTGACACGGCGATCAGGTTTCCATCACAACATTATGCAATGCACACTGAAAAAGCAGGATCAGAAAAAACCAGTGGATCCATTCATACCCTTACAATGGGAACTTGGTTTTACAGAAACTCCGAGTTTGGTGGGAGCCAGCGATGATATCATTCCACATATCGTGATCATGGGTAACAGCATCGCTGGAAACTATTCAGACTACATCGATCGCGTGTTAGCATCGAAGCACAAGAGTTGCAGAGCATCTAGGCCGCACCATGACGATACGTGTTCTGAGAATCTGACTCACATCTCCACATTACAGTCAGCAGACCATGATGACATATCTTTGGCGTTTTTCGCTGCCCATAAGGTGTATTCGAATTCTTATGGGCTGGATGAAACAGAAGACGCAGTCATCGGCCGACTAGTTGAGATACTGAGTGGAAATCAGGGTATCGAAGCGTATGCAGAGATGTGGAGGCGTTGCCGGGCACGGCGTGCCGGTCTCAGCAAAGGCAAGGAGAGTCTTGGGGTTTTTGAATGGCAGCATGTGTTCACAGAGACCAAGCATGGAATAAGCATACTACTTGAGAAAGGATGGAGTGAAGAGGCAATGTTTCCTGTGGCCGCATAGAGCGAAATTGAAACATCGCGAATCGGATGAGGAGGTGGTGACGCATCGAATAATACTGTAACCATACTAGTTTATTCTTTGATAAAAGAAGCCCACAGTAAGCTATACTTAGCCACCATTCAGCAAACCTTACGGCTTCGCCATTGAGGGTAGATATATCAACCATAACATAAACCTTCCAGTCTCCAGGTACTTTTTGTCTACCCCTCATGTTTGCAAGAAATCATTCGCTGTGAAGCATCGTCCAGTAGCCTGATTTATGAAAAAGCGGTCAAAGAAATACGAATCTCACTAGCTAAAAGCAGTCGGAGAGGCAGGCAAGCATCCAGAGCCTGAAGGGGATACCTGTTGGACCGGGTATAGACCGTGATAACTACAGAGTTTGCGATACATCACATATCAAATACATCGATCGATCAACTCGAGATGCGCCCTGCCTCGCTCCGACAAGACGTACAAGGAGTTCACATTTGACCCCACGCACCACGCGCGTCATAGCTCAGCGTCTGGACTCTGCTCCCCATATCATTGAGTCGAGCTTTACTAAAAATGTACTTGCTGATGCCTATAAATGCTGTACTGACCACGAGTTCCAGAAAAAGCGTCTTTGTACCGTATCAAAACATTCAGAAGATCCACTCGTATCACATTATCGCCGCTACAGCATGTTGACGGACGTGCTTAGCGTATTTACTACCATGTCCGTATTGTTAGGCGGTACAGGGCTGATCTTGATTATATTCTTCTTTGACATCTTACAACAAGTGAGCCAAACCTCTAGGTGGGTGAGCTCTTGTTAACAATCAATAGCACCCATTTCGGGACAGTTCGGGGCGGAGAATGAAGCAAGTGAAAGGAGACTCAAGAATTCGTCGATTCACTCACGGGTAAGTGTGGTCAACTGCTCCCGACAACGCATAATGACAATGACTCTAGTTTAGATATCTCAGAACAAGGAAACGCCATCTCCCATGGGGATCCATACCTCATCTGTAACGGTTCCGACAAGGAGGTGGTTATGTGTGCTCCTGAGCATGTGAAAGAGTTTTATGCGGGAGACGCCAAAGGTAAGCACACATCAATAGCTGAGACAAAGTGACGACTAACTGTGGCGTGTCAATAAAGATCATTGGAAAGCACCTGATGGCAACATGGGCTACTTTTTCCATCGGTGGGTTGCGCCTTTAGTGACGGTTTAAGCTTTTGTTTACACAAAGAATAGGCTTCTCGGGCAGTGTGTCGGGGCGCAGAGTGGACAAGTATGGAAGGGCATTAGACACCACTTCGATCCGATCTTTACTCAACCTGCTGCGAAGAAGAACATCTACGCCTTTCAAAACGCGATACGTACATGGTTGAACGCACTGCCGCAGTTCCCGTCCGCGAAGCAGACAAGTGGACTGTCCTTCGAGATCAGTGTATCTGAGCTCTTTGCAAATATTTCATTGAAACTAATTGCAGTGCATTTATATGAGGAGGCGTTGTCAGAGGAGGTAAGCAAATAAATAACCCCCAAGTCATGCGGTCCGTTTGCTGAACAGAGTCTCGTAGGACTTTGCGCAGTTGCTCAATCTTTCACTTGACCGAGAAGAACTAGGTTCAACGACTTTCCTCAGCTCAAAGGTAATTTACAAAATATACGAGTATCTTCCGACAACGGCCAATAAAATGCTCGAACGCTATGCAAATGACTTTCGCGAATTCAATTTGCGTATGGTAGATAGAGCTGAAAAGGTACGTGGCTTCGATGCAATCGATCGACGATTAGCACCCACTGAGCAATCGTTTATCTCACAATATATTAGTTGCATATTTCTTGCCCAATACGAGACGTTATGCAGGAGATGGAATCCACAGGGCGCATGACGATGCATCAGGTAAACCCCTGCCTTCACCTCATATCCTACTGACACGTGTTAATGGCATTGCCGTCAGTTTTTGCACACTATTGACGAAATTATCTTCGAAAATTTGGCCGTAACGGCATCCGCCCTATCATTCTTGCTGGTCAATATCGGCGGCAACCAAGAGGTGCAGGAAGAATTACGGGCGGAAGTAAAACAATACCTACGAAGTGACGATGCGACAAGTTATGCGGCGTACCTCAGCAGATCAGACTCCCTGTTGGAGCTCTGCTGCTTGGAGTCTCGGAGACTATGTCCCGCCCTCTGTATGTCTCACACAGGCGGCCAATCCGGAGCCGACTAACTCATTCCCAGGGTTCTCCTTTTGTGAACGTGCATCGGTAGACAAGACTATCGGTGGCTTTCATGTACCTGCCGGGACGGATGTATCCATTGATTGGAAACGTCTAAATAATCACTCTCCTGTTTGGTCGCAAGATGTATCTATCGGAGATGGTGAGCATCAGGTGGACGGGTTTGATTACTGTCCCGCTCGCTACAAGCGTCTTACAAAGACAGACACCCGCTACAGTACTGTAGGGTATGGCTGCGGGGTTCGCAAGTGTCTAGGCCAGAATTTTGCAAGTCTTATCATGAGACAAGTCCTTGCAGAGGTTGTGTCTCAGTATCGAGTTACCGTGGACCAATGCCCGTGGGGCCTGGGGTTTCGGAGAGACAAGTTCGTTGTTACCCCCAAAAGTCAGGAAATAGTGTTCACACCAGTTTAAGTATTTGTACTACGAGATGAATAACTTCTAGGATGTTATTATGGAAACCTCGTCTACGAAGGCGATGTGAGAAAATATTGGCGTGATGTGATTTACGACCAAGATTGGGTTTCTATCTACGCTATACTAGCTTGATACTAGTTGTTTGAAGCCATTATGCAGGTCGATGCTGTTGATCGGTGATCCCTAACGCATGCATAGATGCCCAGCCAGCCCAAAATGAGAATCCCCATAACCTATAGTCTCTATCACATCTCTGCATGTTCACCTAGTCATTCCTTTTTCTACTGTGGAGATTAATATGGATACAGAACATATGTGGATCGAGCCCGCATAAAAATAACGGCACGCGTCTACTGAGCTGCTCTCCTTGCATAATGGTCGCCTAATCGAAGATAAAGGATCGTATCAAGTACTTGAAGATGAGGTGTCCGCAGATGAACCCAGTAACGACGGAAATTCTGCAGAAAATTCCACTTAGCAAGCTTGATATGGACCTTCTGCTTCGCAAATTCTTGGATAGGTATTCCGAGACAGTTTCTTCCAACGCCCGCAACAATTCAAATCAAGCCACACTCCAATGGCCTGAAACCCGCTAGTCTCGCCGCTACGCACAGCAACTTCTGCTAGATGCTGGAATCGCTCTGTCTGTCCTTGGGTTCTAACTAAGCCTCACTAGCATCTAAACCCCCCGCGTTTAACAGACACATAGTCTCTTCATAAGATCCGGCTTCAAGATATGAGAGAGCTGTCTTTCTCTGATTGTCAGAAAGGTCAACATTCCCACTTCTTTCCACCGATGTGATAACGATCCATGTACGACCGTTCTGGGCGGCCTATGATAACGGTGTGCGGCCACTAGAATCATTGGCGTCTGCATTAGCACCGTATTGTAGTAGAATATCAATATTACGATTATCTCCCGCCTAGATAGCGTACGATAAGGCTGTGCAACTTGGGTGGCATTTTGGCTGCTCACCAACAGATAGGTGCTTCGGTTTATTGCTATCTTGTTTGTAGTCTTGAAGGATTCTTTTCGTTGTATTGTTGTGAAGTTCCTGGGAGCAGAATAAGGCTAGCTATTTATGCTTGCATATTAACTTCAACCTTATCAAGCTTGAAATGGTCACTTAAGGAAGCTATTAGAAAAGCTTATACTGTGTAAATAACTGTGTTCTTTTATCTTGTGGTAGAAGCAGCCCAAACTCTATAAGAGATAGGTGCCCTTTGTATGAGGAGTTGTCATTTTCTCGGATTACCTGTCAATGATCACTACTATCCTCGTTTCTGAGCAATCTCAAAAGGGATAACCGCTTAAATCATTCGATTTCGATTAGGTGAGGCGGTGTCGAGGCTAGTTGTTGGGCGAGTCGAGGTGCCCCGCTGATAATAAGATCACTGAAACTGCTGACCAACTCGCCTCAGATGCCTGTAATAGCAGATCATGCATCACAGGAACCCTCATGTGATCAACAAGTATATATCAGCAAGTTTTGTTGCTACATCTTGTGAATCCGCTATAAGAGCCTGAAGATTTTACCAGCCTTGGTTATTACACCATGGTATAGCCTGATCGTTTATTCACAACTTTCAGACACGTTTTAAAAAATATCAATTTCATTGTATCTTTATTGGCTACTGAGATTGATGGCTCCACTATCAATAATGTTCTTCTGATTTACTAGGTGTGACGGTTGGATTCCCTAGAGGATAAACTAGACTGTATCTGGTTTATGTTGGTAGATTCAGAGGGTAAAAACTAAGTGTAGCGAAGTGTTACATCTCTTAATGATTAAGTAATGTGTATTAGGATTATTGATGTAAAGAAGTCCTATTGATAGCTGGTGAGCTATGTCTATAAAAGTTCTAATGAATGTGGTCTACATATTAAGGAGCTTCTGAGGAGATTACGGTGATTTTGGGATTTCGGTGAGCCTTGGATTATGGTGCTTCCCTTGATTGGTGGTGTAATATGCCTTATGGGGCTGAAATCGTAACACTAGGCAGCCTGGTAACATTGCAGCCTAGTAGTATGCCTAGCGAGATGCCTTACGTCCCAAAATACAAAATATATGTAATTGATTATGGACTTTCACGGATTCAATTCTGGTCTTATAAAGGTAAGTTCCCGACACCACTAACACTTCTTTTACCGCTTCACTCAATCCGGGTAACTAGATCCTTAAGACTAGTGATATAGTCGAGACCTGAGGTCTGACATCATTTTCCAAGTCATGGAGTAAGTTGAAAGCTTCAATTGTATCTAGGATTGTTCACTAAGAAGCCCAGTTCTTCGAAACCGTCTTCAGACACTAAAGACATACCTTCAACACCATCTCAGCGATCCTGTCTTTATGACAAATCGAAGATAACTGGCAACCAGATCAGACTACTAAGGATATTATCGATTACGCCAAGGATATCATGTGAACTGATTGTCTCTGAGCTAGATGATCAGATAGCATTCAATGCCTTGTCTTACGTCTGGGGAAACCCGAAGATTACTGAAGCTCTTTCCGTAAACGGGTACGAAATTCAGGTCACAAAGTCCTTGACCCAGGCTCTCAAATCCGTTCCGCAGCATCTGAGGGACTCGAAATATGCAGCTAGCGAGAATATCTGGGTGGATGCCATTTGCATCAATCAAGATGACGACGCCGAGAAGAATCTTCAAGTTCCCAAAATGGGAATCATCTACTCACAAAGCCAAATTGTTGTTTGTTGGCTGGGGCCTCCCACTGATCCAGTAAATACCGCCATAGACGCTCTCAAACTGACGGCCTATGAGCGAAATGCTCATCGTGTCCATGCGAAGCATCACAAAAATCACGATGAAATTACATTTTGTCTCAACCTCTTACAGGATAGCTTGGAGAATGTCAATCAAGCTCAAGATACAAATAAGTCTCTGGTGGTCGACACAGTATGTACAGTGCCTCTTTTAGTTGGAGATTTTGAGATGCATGAACTTGCAGAAGCTCTTCGGCACGCAATTGACACTACGAAAAGGGTGCTACAGGGTCCATACGGTGTTGAGGTGAGACTCTGCCTGAACGACTTGTTAAGCGTATCCCGGAAAGTCAATGATTGGTATGACTTGCTTCGAAGACAGACAAGCAAACTCGACGCCAGAATGATCAAGTGCTCCCGTCGTGTGGAATTTCTATTGGCCTTGTTGTCCTTCAGAATGCGCAAGTTTCAGGAAGTTGTCATAGATTTTACTTCACAAACGATTCTTGATGAATTATATAGCCATATATTTTGGCTTGATCAGTATCCTTCGCTCCGAGAAGTCCGAGGAAGTGCGGGAGAATCGTTTCAGGGTCCTGTTCAGCCACTCTTTAATCTCCAGTATTGGAAGCGCGTATGGATACGACAGGAAATTATTCTTGCCAAGCATCCAGTCTTTGCCTGTGGATCTCGATCTTTCTCCCTTGACGAGTTGGATGAATTCACGGCTTGGGTGAGATGGATCTTGACACCAGCCAACCATGCGTTATCTCACAAAGCGGGACTTACCAAGTTGGTTTCAGCATACATGCCGGTATCTAAGCTACTGCATCATATATTCGAAAGTCGACAGGATAAAGGACTCGCAGTGGGAGATTGGTTGGACCACAGCCAACCTAGGCACAATATCTGGTGGCACTCCGCAGATGTTCAAGCAACCAATCCCAAGGACTATTACTATGGCTTTCTCGGCGTCATGGGTCTCGAGCTTGTTCCCGACTATAATGAAAGCAAGACCGTGGGATCTGTCAGTCGTGAGTTTACATATGAATACTTCCGAGCCTTCAGTAACCAATCGTCATCCAACAATCAACTCGGAGGGTCTCTAGGGGTTCTTATGTTTGCAGGAATCGGTTATGGTTGGAAAACCTACCTAGACATGCCATCATGGGCTCCAAACTTTCCTGGGCAGTCACAGCCAGACAGTGAAGACGCACTAATTACATCAGAATCGGAAGCTTTTTCGAGCGTCTTCGAATCAGAACCTGACGTAAAGATAAACGGTCTCGACATGGAGGTCACGGTGTTTTTTCTGGATCGAATTGATAACATAGGCCCGAAAGTCTCTGGCTTTGGGCGGCTGGAACTCCTTGACACAGAAAGCTTTCCGATAACCTGGTCCTTAGACTTCGCACTACGACACGAAAGCTATGCGTCAGGAGGCCACCCATTGACTGCTCTTCGCAGTCTGGTTGACCCATCTACGATCTGTAAACCTTTGCCGGATAGCTTTCCTATTGAAGAATCCCTAGAATTCTTGAAGTTTTTGGGCTATTTTAACAGTCGACATCCTAAGGGCAGCATACCTTCTAGACAGAGTCTAGCACGTTTTCAATATGTGAAACAGTTTCTTGCAAATATTCCCGTGAGTCTTAGTTTCTCTTACTTGGTCTACTTACTTAATTGTCAAGGAACCCAAAAATGACGATGAAGAGGATTTATACACGAAAGAACAACTCTACATAGAATCTCTCGCTTCAAAATCCAGACCCTATAGTCATGCTATAGCGGAGACAACCAAAGGCTACGTTGGGAGATTTCCCCCACGTATAAAGAAAGGGGACTTGGTGTGTCTCATTAACGGCCTTGATCATGTATGTGTATTACGTGAAAGATGCGCGGGCTTCGAGTATGTCGGGACTTGCTTCGTTGCAGGAATGACAAAATGCTACCAGGTAAAGTCGAGTATTACGCGGTATGGATTAAAACCTACAAAGGCCACTTTAAGATGATTTTTATATCGTGAATACTTATTAGAGTTAATATTCAGGCTGTTTAGATAAAAAGAGAAAAAGGCCTAGTCTTGTCTAAATACGATACTTTAAGTGAAATACATGTCACAATTTATATGAGATAAACTTAAAGCTGCCAACTTTAACTATCCTCAAGAATTTCAACCATCTCTGAAATTTAGGCAACGCAATTAAAGAGTATATAAAAATACTGGCCTTAGTTTTCAGTCGCATAAAAGCCTAGAGGCAAGTTTGATATCTGTTGCTGGTAAGTCTCATAAGTACCGCTCGGTCCCACTGCGAGCTCTAATGCTGATGATATGGGAAATCACCATGTGATGTAGATCATGGACTAAGCTGCAGTTAATAAAATCGACTTGCTGTTGCACTACCATTCGACTGCCTAATGGTACTCAACAGTCAGATTGTTAGGACATCAATATCCGCATCGCATATATTGGGTAGTCTGGAAGAGCGAAACACACCTTATTTACGGACTCAATATGATATCAGTGAGTCTTCTCTACAACCTTTCAGATGAACACCTCGAACGCTGGGTTAATTTTCGTTATGGGCATCTGGGATCCGTCACGATCGTTCGATAGCCACCATGGACTTTCCAACCGTCCAAGTTCAGATGGTGGCAAGAGATTGAGTTAACACCAGGATCCAATAGAGCGACTCTACTCTTCGTCCTCACTGATGAAGCAGCAATACATAGGGCCGACTGCGCTTCCACACAAAGTTCCTGGATGTATTCCTAATCACTCGAAAACTTCCTTTCTCCAGAGGTTCCCAGTCCTTTAAAATATATATATAAATCACGGGTCTCAATAGCGAAGGCTGTAATCTTCATATGCTCGCTACTATACTATATTAAATGATTTTATTGTGAAACTCTATACATCAACATTAACTTTTCCCTTTATGGGACGGTCCTATCATTTAAGACTAATTCAAAGCCTCAATTAGGTGTCCCAATGAACTCGCTTGTTCTGGCAGCCACATCTTGACAATAACCGCTCCGCAAGCTCAAGCTTCAATTTTCACAAACACTAACCTTTGTCAAACCTACTGTTCAGCCATTTACAGTGGCTGAACAGCAGATCTGGCATAGATACCAAACTATAACTCACGCAGTGACTGCCATGCTTTCTTCTTATATATAGCTGGCCTTGTTTTCTCAATTCCTCCTTTCTCTTTCCCCTTTACCCATTCCACTCAACTTTTCTTCCTAGCACTACACCAGTCATACCGCACACCTTACACATCACTACGCCAAACACTTACTAGGTTTTTTGCCTCGTGGTATATTCTACTAACCTTCTTCTAATCTTCCATACCCCAGGGCCACTCACCCAGGAGGTCTCTATTACTTTATACTAACCGTGCGATCACAGATCATCGTAGCCATGTCTTCTACCTCTGACAAGCTTGATCATATCAAGCAGATGGCTGCTGGTCTAAATGCCTGGATTAACTACGAGGACGGTACCCTTGAACGTGACGATAAGGCCAACCCTGCCGTTATTTGGGTAGATACCGAAGCCGGTATCACCAACATGATTAACAGTGTGAGCAGCACCCTTCATGGATATTCCAAGGATGTGCCTTGTCTGTTCTTCGACCTGGAGGGCGTGAATCTTGGCCGTGATGGAACCCTTTCTATCATGCAGATACACAACTCAGTCACGAAGTCGACTTACCTCATCGACGTTTTGACCCTTGGCCAGAAGTGCTTTTCGACAGCAGGAAGCAATGGACAGACTCTTAAGATGATCCTGGAGTCTGGAGAAATTGCCAAGGTCTTTTTTGACGTCCGCAATGATTCGGACGCGCTTTTCTCGCACTATGGCATCAGGCTTGAGCTCGTTCACGATCTACAGCTCTTCGAACTGGCCTACCGAACCAACAACCGATTTCTCAACGGTCTTGCCAAGTGCATCGAGAAAGATGCACAACTCTCATGGGAAGAAATGAAAGTCTGCATAGAAATCAAGAACAAGGGTAAAGAACTCTTTGCCCCTGATTTAGGAGGCTCATTTGAAGTCTTCAACCAGCGTCCGCTCCCCAAAGTGTTGATTGATTACTGTGTTCAGGATGTGCAAATCCTTCCACGACTCTACAACTATTATATCTCTGGGATGGGAACTTACTGGCGTTGGAAGCTGGTGAGACTCGACTCTGTCAATCGGGTAATTGACTCTCAGATGCCTTGCTATGATGGACAGGGGAAGCATATGGCTCGGGCTCCGTACGGCTTTTGGCCCGATTGGCATCGCCCGCTGGACAGTGATATGTGATTTCCTAGCGGCAAACTTTAACCATATCTGATGACTGAATGAGATGAAAATATAGGCGAAGCTTGGCTGAGGGTTCGGGAGTATTACGGGGGATTTTGGAGTTTGGTTGATTTGTTTTGATCCTAAGTTGTAAAGGAGCAATTCGGTACGACAACATCCACCATAATTGTTAATTGTTGGCAATTTAAATTTATGGGTGGGTTAGATCTAGGTACATGTGGCATATCCATTGTAAATAAATACCACTGACGGCTGTGATTGATGACACTTCTCGATTGACAGGTGCGTTGTGATCATTCCAGCGGTCTACATGAACTTTTACACAAGTCTCGCCGTTCTCATTTCGACATAATCAAAGAATGACAGCCCTCCCTTATGCAGGGACCTCGAAAAGAATACTGCAACTCGATAATACTCATTCTGATTCCCTGTTGGGTGCACAAGAGGGCCGTAAGCTACTCTATACTCCGCTCCCAAGTCAGAGGAAGTCTCAAAGCTGATGGTAGAGCCACTCTCAGAACTGGTACTTGAGGAGTTAGAAAATGTATAGTTGAACGCGGCGTCATCACCGAGGGAGAATGCTAAAGTCTCTTCTAAAAAAACTGATCCGAGATTGTGTTTTCTGGCTGACTCTCCAAAAAAACTCCTTTTACCGTAAGTTATCATGTGTAACCCACGTACATTTTAGACGTAGCATCAGCCGCTGCGTTTGTCAGTGCCCCAAAAGCGGATTCACCACCAAGGGCTACCGTAGCCTCTAGACTTTGAAACTCGGGTCTGCAATCCACCCACTGGGTATCAGGATATCATAGAGGGAAGGTAAACGTATGCCGAACGCTGGCCCAACTCCATGAGGGGGCGATGTATGGCTGGGGAGATTTCAAACTCTCTGGAAGATCTTGGTATCCGGATATTGCCGATTCCCACGAGGTCTACAAGAAGCTATAATGCATTGCATTCTTCCAAAGTCCCGCTAAATATTCATCGTTGAAACTTGTGCTGAATAGCCCTGCAATCCCAGCAATAGCAGGAAAGAGGTCAGTATCCCGGGTGAAGCGATGATCTCCGGGGCTGACCTGGGATACTGTTTAGATCCATTCATGGTAAGTATCTTTTTGCGTGCCTCAATGAAGGACATGGCCTCCAAGCATGCGAAAGTCAAGATTATCAGTCTTTATTTCCCTCCCCATTGACTTGCTGAACAATGGGCATTTAAAATGGGTGTTTTTCTTTGAGAACATCAACATACGCGTTGATACGATCCGTTGCTGGAAGGTCGCAGTTCTGGGAGAATGCGGCTGCAACTATTAAATAGGCGTTTCCATAGATTCTTTCTATTTTGGCTTGCTTCTTATCCCAATCTGATTCATCACCTTGGAGAATGCACAGGGCATCGATAGTGCTCTTGTCACAGTCACAGCATCTTTGATAGTTTGTGGCAGACTTGACTCTGGTATTTCCTTCTGGTTTTCCGATAGATTGATTCTGCTTGTTTTGAGTTGCATGTCTGCATAGGGCGGTGGTCCCCGGCAGTACGTGAGAGCAACATATCGCGCGTCTGGAGGTTTGGTGTTTTTGGTGAGGACTAATCGTAGTCGAGCCTCCCTGGCGTCGATAAGCCGATCAGGCCGATCAGGGATAAACCGCTTATCTGGGTTGAAATGCTGGTGATGCAAACATGACTCCTTATCGGGTTATATGGCCTTTGAGATAGAGCAATCAAGATAGAACCAAGAGTGTCTAAACATGAAACAAACACTGCCAATGCCAGTAGAAATAGCACTCAATTTGTTGAAGTTCTCTTCTCTGATACAATCCTGTCTTATCTTAATAAAACAGTAAAACAAAGCCTGAAACTCCGATGTAGCTTGAAGTATTGGGCTATTCAACCTGGCATTTAATTAGCGCATGGACGATCATCGACCACTAAAATAATAGCAGTGCCTATATTAAACTGCCAGCTTCTTGTCTGTTTTAGTTGAGGCGGTTGTATCTGCATCGCCTACATGCCATAATGTGGCACTGTCGACACTCGTAGATAAATTCTGGAAGAACATCATGGCATTCCTCGCATCGGTAACGACCCTGGCGTCCTCTCCACCTTTCATGCGTGCATTCATGATTCTCCATCAAGTTGACCCTGTGCCGCTCAACGAGAGCCTCTCGTGCCCTCGCGTTCATGCGGCCCACATTGTTGTCGCGGTCTGCAAGAACGTTTGCCCGCTGGACAAGACGTTCTTCTTCCCACTGCGGGCAAGTACAGGTCTTCCAGCGCGAACCGCAGAGGTAGCAAAATTCGGCATTGCATCTACAGGCTGGCCCCCAAGTCAGTTATGTTTAAAAACCAAGTTAGTGCAATGAACTTACTCATATGATAACAACCGATTTCCAGCTCCACAACCCTATGACAGTTATAGCACTGTTGCCAACCATTCTGGGAAGCAAGCTGCAGAATTTGCTGTGATGCGGTGTCACTGCGGCAGACGCCGGTATGGTATTGTCCCTTACAGTGAATGCAAGTTCTTCGAGAACACCTAGTGCAGGGTTAAGTAAGACTACTTTCACGACAAGGTTCGGCCTCAGGTAGAGGACCTAGCTTACCTGGGACACGTCGCTGTGTCTGCCGCAATGAACGCGGGCGGAACGAAAGTTGAGCAAGAGGGGTCGCTGCAGTAAGTACGGTTTGGAGTTTCAAACTCTAACTTCTTAGCTTGAAACCGGCCGACTAGTTCTGGTGATAACCATCGACCTTGCTTGATGGGAATATCTTGCCCACAGCATCGAGGAGGGAAGAGGGATTCATCTTGGAGCGACGCAGTAACAAGACCGACAAGACATCCGCGGCAGTATTCGTGCGAGCAAGGCAAGCGAGAGATGGCGAGAGGGGAAAACTTGTCGGTGCAGGCAAGACATTCTCGCGTTGGAGCTGGCTTGCGTGATGCCGCCCAGCTTGATGACTCCGCCTGGCCCAGACTCTGGTCATTTCCCAGATTCATCGACTTTAGGATATCGATCAAATCATCGTCCAGTTCATCCGTATCCTCTGCCTTCTTCTTGCCCTCACGGCCAGGTGCTTTAGCTTGTGCGTTCGGATCCCTAGAGAGCCTAACAGCGAACTCGCGGTCTCTGGCAGCCTGATCTTCCGCCAATTGAGCTTCTCTGATAACACGAGCATCCGTCTCTACAGCCCTAGCCATACTCATGGCCAAGACCCGATCCGAAACGTGTGCAACCATTGACTCAATCTCATAGCGACAGGCTTGCAGAGCCATATCTGAGTCTGTGAGTTCGCCCGCCCGCTGCTTGCCCTTGCTGGACTGCTCCCAGAGGTCCAGATCCTGCTGTTGGAGCTGGAGAGCCAGCATCAGCGATGCACTATCCATGATGAGAAGAGCCCGTTTGAGTAATTTGAAGAAGGAGGACTGTTGACTGGGACGCGGATCGGCTGTTTAGTCGACGTGATAATGGGTTGTACGGTTGTACCTGAAGATAGACAAAGAAGGTGGAAGCGGTAGGATAATCTGGTGGGCCTCCAAAGGTGGAGACCAAGTCGAGAATACGGCGTTGATAAAATAAGCAGATCATCGATCATCCGACGAGCACATTGAAGTGATGAGGTTATTCTGTCACTATACGTATATGTACTTTGTATGTGTAGCCCCACCAGCCACCAACGTATCGTGACGAAACACTTGCAGCCACCAACTCGTAACTGAAAATGACAAGTTACCTCTAAGTCACAGGACTGGGAACCGGCCACCTTGCTTTTAGCCTTAGTATTATAACCTTTATTCATTTAATTACTTAAAAAGTGAATATAATAATATTATGTTTATTCAGTTTTAATGTATTATATTTTTTTATATCAAAGAATTATAGATTACATCAAATAGTTAGATGAGGCGAGTTTTATTATGTATAATTACCACCAAACATTTTATTTACTGGTATGACCTTTCTCGAAGTTATAACATCCCGTTTTTTCACATAGGTACTTCTTTGTGCGCGAGCTGTGGCTAACGTCCCAAATCCATGATTAGAATTTACTTTCCGCATTACAGACGGCAGGGCTCGCATATTGAAGAACCTCGCCAGTTGGCGCAGTTTAGAGGCATCGAAGTCTGTACGCATCCAATTGAATGAGTGTAAACAACGGAGCAATGGATATAGCGGTTATAACTCAAAGCTTGCAGTAGTGGCACCCGCGCCCCGATGTATTTCTTTTTGTCAGATTATGTTGTAATCTGACAATTTTGTGAGGCGGCCTATCGATGTCAGCTTCTCGAGGACCGAAAGCCCAACACATCATATATGCACCAAGTTTTGGCTAACGCAGGTTTCGGGTTTAAATAGCAATCGTCGGGGTTATGGATTTAGATTGCATATTTCTTCAACATTCTGCTTGGCTATTTAAGTATTCAGCAGCCATTTTGACTTCTGACCTAAATATCATCGACACAACTTTCAGGAATATAATATCACATTACACTATTCCAAATTCTCAATTATGACCGCTTATACCAAGTTTGACAAAGAGACCTCGTCTGAAGAGATAGTGACGGAATTTCAAGCTGAGGTTCGCGGTAGAATCGGTACGTTCAACCACGTTTGTCTCGTCAATGGACCCTTCTTAACAGTCTGCAGTCCTAGTGACTGGCGTCAGTACATGTGGACTAGGCGAGGCTCTCGTGACGGCACTTGCGAATGCCCAACCGAGCCTTCTAATTATTACAGCTAGGGATCCAACTAAGGCCAGGACAGTTATTGAACAGCTCCATATGTCGCACCAGGAGCAGAAGGTTGGGCAATTGACAATGGATTTGTCGTCTCTGCAGTCTGTTTACGCCGCCGCCGAAAGGCTTAAAGAGATTACTCCCACGATTGATATCTTGATCAACAACGCTGGAGTCATGGGATTACCATCGCGTACGTTGTCAGAAGACGGCCACGAGATGCATTTCGCCACCAATTTCCTGGGCCCCTTCCTATTTACAAGAATGGTTCTTCATCAGTCACCCGGAAAGATTCGTGTAGTCAATGTTACAAACGCTGGGTTTGTCCTCACTCCAATCAGGTTCTCCGATCTTGACTTCAATGGCACGACTCCTCTTC
>JAALXK010000513.1:0-10836 GCA_012977745.1 Fusarium anguioides | reverse complement strand
CTACTAGCTAACCTTAAGTGTAGGGTTAGGGTTATTTTTAACTAATTAGCTACTTATCTTAGTATAGAATAATTAAGCAAGAAATTTTAAGTAAGATTATTATTTTTAGTGGATAATTCTAAATAAATTGCCTCTTAATAGTTTCTAGGTATTTCTGATTTCGACCTACGCAAAAATAATAAGGATGTTGTCTGTCGCATCTACCCTTGCGCTGTTGATAGGAATTACAGGCCCGTAGTGCATATGAGACTTGGGGCTTATGAGTATTCCTATTTCCGAGATATAGAGCTAAACGTTTCATAATGGTCTTCTGATTGCGTTATGCAGTGAATTAGAAGAGAAAGGGTCATACGGAACTCCTTAGGAATGCAAAACAGGCAATATTTGGGGGATCATGCTTATTGTAGCCTCGTGTTAATACAGTAGCAACTAGCCTCTGATAGGCAATATTGCCGCTGGTGAGTGATCGACGGCTTGGCCAAAGATATGGCTGTAATTTGCGGGGTAAGAGTACTAGATAAAGCTAAATTCTCACACTGTAGAGAGAAAAGCTAGACTTCCAGACTAATTTAGTGTTTTGTACTTAGATTGTTGATATGATAGTAGAATGTGAAGGACAATGCGAATCATGGCGCATTAGAGAAGAGACGAAGGATTGTTATTTGATCGAATAGGCTTCGCCTGATTCCACATCAAATAAGGAGTTTCCGATGGTTCGGAACTATAACCATCCATCACAAAAAGGTTCCGAAGCAAAGCTTTAGCCTGGACGGCACAATTTAATATTATTTCTCAAGTATCTGGTCAAGGCTGCGTACACATCACTTAGGAAGTCTTTACCCAAATCTGATTGACATTGGAACCTTCAATCGAGACCACCTTGTATGCACTCTGTAATTCAGACGACATGTTGGCAGCTTTCATCAAACGAGCAGCTATCCAATCTAGCTACCGCTCCCCATCGCTCTATCGACAATATGGAGGCATAGCTAGCCAACCTACAATGCCCTTCATCATCAATGGACAGCAGGTGTATGGCTCGGACTCTTCTCCTGTTATCAGCCCTTTGACTGACAACGAGGTTTGGTCGATTTCTTGTGCTAGCAAGAGTCAGCTGCTGGAAGCTGTGCAGAATGCACACGACGCCTTCACCACCTGGTCTCAAACCAAAGCATCCAGCAGACGCGATATTTTGCTCAAAGCCGCCGACATAATAGAAAGGTGACGTGGAGAGCTTGGTGAATACATGTATCACGAGATAGGCGCCAACCAATTTTACCAAGACTTCATTCTTGGGCTGACGATTGAGAGATTGAAAGATACAGCGGGGAGAATAGCAGGAGCTATGACTGGGATTGTACCGGAGTCTATTCCTAAAGGCATGAAAGCTGTGGTACAGAAGAAGCCTTATGGTGTCATTCTTGGAATCGCTCCTTGGTGAGATAGATCCTGGGTAGTTGTGTTGTGATCTGTGGTTTTGCTAACATCTGCACTTTCAAGGAACGCTCCCTTTCATCTCGGACTTCGATCTGTTCTTTTCGACTTAGCCGCTGGCAATACTACAATTCTCAAGGGATCTAAATTTACACCTTGTTGCTATCGGGCCATTACTGACGTCTTATAAGAAGCTGGCCTACCTAATAGATGCTTAAACTTGATATTTTATTAGCTAGCTGATACAGTTAGTACTATAAATTCTTTAGTCTTATATCCACATGTTAGGAAAATTAACTTTACAGGAAGTACCAGAGTTAGAAGTATTATATCATCTATTGCTAGAAAGTATCTAAAGCCTGTTTAATAAAGCTTGGTGGAAAGGCAAGCGCAATTGTACTTAAAGACGCTAAACTAGAACAAGCTGCTCTCCATTGCGCTAGGGGGGCCTTTATTAACGTAAGCGGCACTTAATTACCCAAACCAAGTGTAGCTAATATTCGACTCACATATATTTATGCAGGCTGGTCAAATCTGTATGTCTACAGAACATATTCTAGTCGGTGAATCCGTTACATCTGAATTCCAGGAATGTCTCATTAATGCGACCAGAATGCTTTTCGGCACCGTAGATGATACGCCTGCCATCGTTACTGTAGCTTCAGCTACTCTTAACCGCGGACTTATTTAAGACGCTGTATACAAAGGTTCACAGCCACTCAAGATCTTTGAAGATAAGCACGCATATAAGACAGACACCAAGATTAGGCCTGTGGTCCTTAGTAACATCGACAAGAGTATGGACTTGTATGCAACAGAGTCTTTTGGGCCCGAGTGTTTCGCTATTCCCTTTCAAGACGGAAGAAGAGGCCCTTAAAATAGCTAATGATACTGAGTACGGCTTGACAGCGTCTATCTTTTCAACAGACTTGAGAAAGGCATTCCAAATAGCGGATAGCTTGGAGTCAGGTGCCGTACATATAAACTCCATGTCGGTTCACGATGAGTACCCTCTTCCTCACAGAGGTATTAAGAATAGTGGATTCAGTCGTTTCAATGGTTATCAGGGGTTGGATGGGTTTCTTTATTATAAGACAATTACGTAGATAGAGTAATGCTTCTATATTTTGGGAGAATATTGATAAATTACAATGCTATTGAGTTCTCTTTCTATACCACGCTCTCCCGAAATATCTAAAGTACCTTTAGGGAGACCGACGAAGATTTTGAGGGAAAAGATCGATTAGAAGTAATGGTTCAAACCATACGTTCCCTAAAGGTGGAAGAGAAAGTAAATGATTGCAAGTTTCTGGTGAGATTTCAGTGCTTGTCTAGGGCACGCAGAATTGAGAAGTGTGACAATAGGCTTGTCTGAATCTCTTTCATGGGTTCCACAATCAAAGTTCGAATATGAACTTGATGCAGAAACATTCCTAAGCTACAGAACTTTGAGAGCCGCCTGAGATTAGCCATACCACATCCCGGCCTTTATTTAACAGACTCTTATGGGTCTCAGTATTAAGCATGAGAAAAGGCATCATACGAAAATTGAAATTTTGTCATGGAAAAGACAATTGCGAATTCAATCTATATTTAGATCTTCTAGTCTAAAAGCCAGCATCAACCTCGTCAACCACATGAGAGTCTCCCGGAATCTCTCCATACTGGCGAATGGTCTCCATAACTTGGGTGAGTATACTGAAGCCTTTCTCAAGCTCTTCATCCGTAATTGTCAGAGAGACACTGCATCGGACACGGGGCTTCTGAGGATAGATAAGAACACCGTGTTGGTATGCCAGTCTGGCGATGCGTCGTGCTGTCACGCCCTCGCAGCCCTCGTTCAGAACGATAACGAGGTCGGCTCCGCGGGCAGTGCAGTACTTAAGGAAGGGGTACTTCCACCGCGAAGTGACTTCCAACCATCTCTTTTGAATTGTCGTAGCTCGGCCAATAATGTCCTCACGTGCGTACAGACTCAGAGCGGCTAGGGTAGCAGCATTTGCTCCTGGAGACATGGCATACGTGCTCGCTGACTGATTCGGTCGTACCAGAGTCATGGTATCGTCGAAGCCCAAGACGTATGACGCTGGAAAAGCACCGCCGGAGATAGACTTTCCGAGCACTGCCATATCTGGCTTGTTCTCTTTACCCAGCCAGTCTGAACATAGAAACTTGCCTGTCTTTCCAGAACCCATGCGAACCTCGTCGGCAATGAACAGGATGTTGTGTTCCTTGCAAAGCCTGCGAACTCCTATCGCAAAGTCAATCTCTTCTTGGAAAGTCCTGTAATTTGTATCAGCTATCAGTTATGTAAGTGGTACCAATAGATTATACTAACTCAAGGCCTCCGTGGATTGGCTCCATCATTACAGCTGCGATGCGTGCATGCTCTCGTTTGATAACCACTTCAAAATCCTCAATGTGGCCATACCGAAGGACGGTGCCAGTCTTGGGGTCGAAATTGATAACGTTCTTGCTGTCAATGCCGTACTCTAATGGCTAGGTCAGTCCTGCGTACAAGTGCGATTTTAAGAATTCCCGAACCTTGTTGTCCGCAGCCAGGAGTCATAAGTGGCCAGATGCCAGAGGACAAGCCATGATAATTCTCTGAGCACCCAAGCACAAGGACGTCTGAAGGAGAAATACCCTTGCGTGAGATACCCCATTTCCGGGCGATCTTGACCGCAGCATCTGCGCCTTCGGCCCCTGTCACCATGGACGCTACCTTATCATAGCCTAATTTCTTGCAGAGCGCCTTGGCTAAGACAGGCCATTGACTGTCCGACACGGCGATGTTCGTTTGGAAAGCTTTGGGAAGTCAATACAAGATCTCAGCAAGTAAGTGGATAGAGAACATGCCGCTAGTGATTGAGTTTACTACCGCCATGGTAATCGTGGGGTTGCAGTGACCCAGGTTGACTGTTCCCATGGATATCGCAAAATCAATGATTTCTTTACCATCGACATCCTATAGTCAGCACGTCAGCAATGGATCAAGAAATCCTCCACAAACCCTACGTACTTTGAGTGTTGACCCTTTTGCGGACGCAATGAAACCGGGCAAGGGACCGAACCCTCCGACGGAATATATGTCCCTCTGGTTAAGGAGCTCCAGAGTCTTTTGGGACAGATCTTCACCCTTTTTGAGCATTCTTGCTACAACGTTTTGTTAAAAGTCTTTCGTTGAGACTTGCGTATCTAACGAAGGAGGATCGATAGCCAGGATAAAGAGAAGCCCTTGTCTAAGGTACAAGTATGTTGCTCTGTACAGCCGATTAGCTATAGATAAGACTCACACAACATCGGAAAAAGTAAACACATAATATATCTAAGCAGATTTGCTGATCTTGGTAATATTGCCGCAAGGATACAGGCTGTTCAAGCCAGCCAGCGATAAACAGATCAACATGAGCAATTATGTAACGACAAATGACATTGTGCGGTAGAATTTCCTAATAGAGTCTAGCCAGTAGCTGGCAGTTCGGGAAACTCTAGGCCTTATATAACGTGGCAATAATAACTAACGTCTTCTAGACCCCAGTATTTTTGAAGGGGGACAGTGCGAAATCGGATGGGTCCATTGGTTAGCATTGCGGTAAGATTCCCTAACGTAGCTTAGCCAGCTATTGAAGCTCCACAGGCTATCGACCCCAGGATAAGCAACAGATAAGGAAAGGTCGTCCGTCTGACAATGGTTATTCGGAACAGTAAGGCCTCATATCCTGGGTCAATTAGTGTCTCAGCTATCACTCCTCAACGCAAGCGAGGAAGTGGCTGGTTGCGGAAATGTCTACATATATTGTTCATCGTGTCCTGAATGACTGGGAAAACCGTTTGCATCCTATCAAAAGCTCAGTCAGTAATTCATTAACTTGGGTATTTGCACAATTATGCCCTACTCCAACAAATCCATGTCTCCGGACAAGAAAACAACATGTGGCGACTCGCAAGCGCCTGACGCGGCTGTGAGCATCTTTACTGCATCGTACCATGAACAGAATCAAGAACAGCTCCGGCGCAATATAAAATCCCTAGAGATTCTATCACTGGGGTTCAATATCTGCAATAGCTGGATTGCGATCTCGACGGCCCTAGCCATTGCCATCTCAGCTGGCGGCACCGTTACAGTGCTTTACGGAATTATCGTCACCTCCGTAACATACCTTGCCGTCGCCATCACTCTTGCCGAGCTCGCATCTGTTTACCCAACAGCGGGCGGGCAGTACCACTTCACGTCGATTCTATGTCCATCCAAGCTCAATCGACTTGTCTCGTATGTATGTGGACTTGCAGCTACAAGTTCATGGATATTCCTTGCCGCTGCAATAACGACTCTATCATCTCAGTTGCTGCTTGCTGTAATAGCCTTCTATATCAAGTCATATTCGCCTGCGAGCTGGCATTATGCCTTGGTGTTCCAAGCTATCAACCTTGCTCTACTCTTATATAACATCTTTGCCCTCGCCAAAGCCCGATGGACCCACAATATTGGGTGTAAGTGTTTCTGCTAGCTTCTCTATCTTTCTGTCGGCCCTTATCTAACTTATAGATATCCGTAGTCATCCTAAGCCTTCTTATGTTCCTCGTTGTTCTCGTCGTCTGTCTTGCTCTGTCAACCAAAAACTCCAGCAAGGCCGTATGGACAATATTTGATAACGCTACCGGCTGGCCAGCTGGGGTCACATTCTTGACTGGGCTCGTGACACCTGCGTCTATGTATGGAGGAATAGATGGAGTGCTACACTTGGCTGAAGAATGCAGCCGACCTCATCGTGTCATCCCAAGAGCATTGATGTCTGTCATTGGAATTGGATTCTTTACAGGGTTCAGTTTCGCTATTGCAATGTGTTATGGTATCACTGACATTCAACCCTTGATAGGCGCTACGTGAGTCATTCTTATAAGATATAACCTTGATTATCTATTATCTGACCAAACACAGCATGCCCATCTACGACCTATGGAGGCAGGCAACCCGTAGCGACGTCGCAGCTACAGTTTTCGTCGTGATGCTACATATCATCACCTTATTTGCTGTCATCGCCGTACAACAGACGGCATCCAGAATGACTTGGGCCTTTGCAAGAGATGGTGGGCTGCCTGCGAAGTCATGGCTCGCCAGTATAGATGTCAAACACCAGGTGCCTCTTTGGTCGCTGCTACTCAATGCGCTTGTAATATCTGTTACCGGCTGGATTTACTTGGGGTCTGTTGCAGCATTCTCAGCGATCATTGGGTCTAGTCTCATCTTACAGCTCTTGTCCTTTATTATCCCCGCCGTACTTCTCCTCTGGCACAAACGCTCTGAATCCGTCTTACCTCGAGATAGAGAGTTTCGCGTCCCAGAGATAGTGGGATGGTCGGCCAACGGACTCACAATTATCTTGGGTACTGTTCTAGCTGTATTCTTCACCTTTCCCGGTGCGATACCGGTGACAGGTAGCACCATGAGTAAGTTATAGGTCCGCTTCCCATATTTGAACTAGGCTAAACTTCACATAGACTATGCTAGTGCGGTGATTGCAGTCATAGGAATATTAGCTGCAGTTAACTGGTTCCTCTTCGCGAGACACCATTTTGCTGGGCCAAAAGTGGAAGAATACCTGAGGAAGTAACATGTAAGATATTGTGGTACGGTCTTTCATATTACTAAAACCTGGAGTTTAATTAAAAAATTTCATCGGCTGAACACACGAGGAGCATAGAAGACTAATGTATGTTTCGTAGAATGTCCTTAAAGAATATTCCCTGCTTTTAACAAGGTATACAATCTTCGAACTCTGGAGATACTGTATGTTGTTAGATTAAAGAGAGCCCCTGTACGAGACTGGATATATGGGTGCATGAGACAGAACTTACCCTGATGTACCCACGAAATCCACACAGCACCAGGATCCGAGTCTCTTATCTTCCAAACGTCCCTGAGACACGCGACGAAGCGCGATTCCCGGTGAGACCATATTCCGGGCAGGTGATCCATCTTTTTGACTATCTTCAATCGATTTTCCGTATCAACAGCTTCAAGACCTGCAACAAACAATGGAAACACAATACCATTGGCAGACCTTGAGTCGGCTTCAACGTCGGAAAGACTATCCACGATGTGCGCAATATGTGAACGAACAAGGTCAGATGTCCACGGTACATCTTGTAATCGAGTGTAGAAGAGAATGATCAGTGCAGATTCCACCGCTGCAGTGATATGGTGTAAATCTGTCCGGAGGTCTGGGGCGTTGGATGAGGAATTGTAGGGAATGTGACTTTGGCTGTCGTCAAAGCTCACACTGCTGCATGAGCGACGGATCATCGTTTCAGCCTCTTGCACAAGTTCATCAAAGCGGTCTCTTGATAACGTAAAGGGGGCACGGCTGCTTGAATCAGCCTCTGGACCTTCCCCTGTCGTTGGAATGAGATAAGTTGGTGATGGTTTTATATATCCCTGCTGTTTTACTCGGATCAACCACGCGACAAGTTTGAGTGGTGAGATCAGAGCCTCCGCAAATGCATACAGCGGATGAACAAACCACTGTTGATAAGAAGAAGAGAGGTTGTTTGCACGTTCGTTGTCTCGTAGGTAAAGACGAGATTCAGTATGTTCGTCCAGGATCGGTACATGGCGCTTCAGAGAGTATTTAGCACATATATCCAACCACCGAAATATCTGCATGATCGCCTGGTATCCAGGCATCTGAACATTTTCCCATCTAGCATCAGATAGAAGGCAGATTGCAGCAGTCCTACTGAGAGGTAGCATGTCGGCATATAAAGTGGGTTTGAGAAGATAGAGAAAAGAGGCGGTTCCAATTGTTGCAAGAAGTTCTTCGCATGTCCTAGGCTGTTGGTGAAACCGTGATGCTGCTAGAGCTTTGGATGCCTCTAACATTAACGACGTGACAAGGGGGTTATCGTCAAAGTTCCCGCCAGCACCAGAAACGTGAAATGCCGACAAGGCGAGGGACGCGAGCATCATTGGTCGACTTCTAACAGCCACTGTGGGGATGTTTTCTTGGTATGGGTCGTTATATTCTTTGTCCAACCTGGAATCGTTTGGTTCCCAGCATAAGAAAACTTGCAATGTTCGTTGCGTAAAATAGTCCCATAAGACCCGATGAGTGCTTGAATTGACAAGATCTCTTTGGAGATCTGACCCAGGCCAGCTTATTTGTGGGAAATCAATGATGATTGGAGAGACAGCGCCTGGCATGGGCGAGTCTTGAGATAGGTTCCTGCTTAGTAGGGAGTGAATGTCGCCAAAAAGCGGGTGTAGTGAATTGTCCCAAGACATATTTGGATCGTAGCTTACTACGGCTTGAGTTTCGTCATTGCTCGCTGAGACGATCCCGGTATCAGCAGGATATTCGCTGCAGTCTGGGTCTGGGGACTCTGGATCCGGATACGAAGAACATAATGATTGACTTAATGCATCTGCCTCTAGAATCAAACTTTGAGTTGCTGAAGGCGAGCCTGGTGATGGATGTATCAGTACTCCCAAGTGACATATAACATTGATGGCGTTTTCCCTTCGAGGGTTAAAAGGCGTACCAGTGTCTTCGCGAACCTGAGATTTCTGTCTCTTACCAGATGCTTGTATATTTAAAGCGGTGTTGATCTTAAAAACTTGGAGGCTACATAACTGCTTCTTTTTTCGGCATTGGGAACATTGAGGAATGATTTGATCGCACTTTGAACTTGTTAACCCTAAAACTTGGTTTTCTCAATCAGTCTGCAGTACTTACTTTGCGTTTAGCCTTTCTACATTCAAGACACGCGCCTTGTCTTCGCGTTTGGGGATTTTGACAAAACATCGCATTATCCGGTAATACAGATAGTTCCGGCCACGAAGTAGAGGTTCGGACCGCGTACTTATTATAATACATGCGGCTAAGGGGAGTTCCGAAAATATTAAATAAGATAATAAAGTTTATTAATAAACTCTTTATCTTATCCTCAAAGGGTGCGGGGTAACGTTAACCACATTTTAAAACCTAGCTACCCTAGAACGCACTTCTTTTCCCGGAAACACACATGTCACCTGATTAGACTAATTTCAAATAGGCATAGCTTAGATCCGCCCCTAAAAGAGGGGAAGCCGGATGCAGATTACCTCATTGAATCAAGCATCAGTCGACCTACAATTAAACAATAACCTTCAAATCTACCAGCAGTTAAGGGTTAATTAAGCGGTGTGACTCCAAATACTTCTGATTTGCTACATTTGCTTACATCCTAGCTATGTGGGCCTGGTGTTAACCCGTTGGGCGGGCTTTGAGGCCAGCCAAGACCCACCAATATGGCCGTTGGGCAGAGAATTGAGAATTCCTGGCGATTTGTCATAGGTATATAACAGGAAGATTTGAATAACGCGAGTGCCTATCGATAGCTGCCTACCGAGACATGACCGCGGTGCAATTGAGTGAGTAAATATATAAGCATGAAGAATCGCTTTGCTCCGCTCGTGCCTGGCTTATAATCTCGCTTCCATCTAACCCCTCAGCACCTCAAAAAGTCAGTGTTAGGGGCTCGGTTAACGCCAGTTCCCAACCAGACCCAACTTTGAAATAAAAACACTTTAGGCAGCTCATCGACTACCAACACAACAGCCAAGAAAAGCCTTCGACGAGCGTTTCCCTCCCATTTTCAAAATGGGTTGCGGCCCAAGTTCGCCGTCTAGGCCCCAAGAAGCAAAAAAAGCCCAAAGAGCGAAAGTCCAGAGCGGGAAAAGACCTTCTCATGCAAACGAGTCGCAGAAGCCTCCCGCCCGACGAGGCGAAAAGCTTTCTCACACAAACCCCGAATCGCGGAAGCCAAGCCCTCTGAACTATATTCCAGACACAGCAGCAAAAGAAATCCGTAGCTATATCGTCTCTATAGTTCACTTTGTCGCTTATTCTGCACTGGAAAATGGCGGAAACCACTGGGTCATCATCCTTCAATGTGGCCCAAGCAAGTCAGTCAGGTTGGAAATGGTCCCTAGTGCTTCTCCCAGTCGCGCGGGTTTGGTCGGCCGGCTTGACATCACGCCTTTTCCCTACGGCATGCCGCTGACCTCGCACAAGACGATTACAATGCCTGCAGAGCCCGGCTACACAGTAGGGAACTACTTGGAGGCAATTGTTGAGGCGGATAATCATCGTTATGAGTTCACCAAGGAGGGAGGTGGTTGTACCGGCTGGGTTCGAGATCAGGTTCACCTCTTTGTCGAATATGAGCTTATTCCTATGGGATGGGAGGGCCGGGTTGATTCTGCGATAAACATGTCTTGGAAAGATAATGAGTCACAAGGAGATTGGCCTTTGATATATGGAACTTATTTAAGGGATAGGCGCAGTGCTTATAAAGGAAAGGAACGGAAGAATAAAGAATAGCTAAAATTTTATTAATACTTTCTAAAATGTATATATA
>JAALXK010000512.1:0-15219 GCA_012977745.1 Fusarium anguioides | reverse complement strand
TTATATATATATATGATATATATATCACTAAAAAAAGGGTTTTTGTGCCGTCGACATGCATTCTTTCAGCTGTCAAGGTGTAGAAAGTTTCCCAGGCATACCTGAGGTGCTAAAGCTGCTGAGGTGAGTTACTTGTTAGGCAATACGCAAGGTACACAGCAAGTATTGCCTCTTGGGTCAGCCAGCATATGCAGGTCAACACAGCCGCACGCCTCCTCCGAAGAGACATGGACACACCCTCCGAGACACCCCGGAAGTGGTCAGTGCCGTGCAGATGCATCGCAGACGAGAAGAGGCCAAAGCAGAGAGTCTGAGTTAGGCTTGTAGGTTGTGACTTGTAAAGTGAGTGAGGTGGCTTGGCTCCCTCAGCTGTGGGCCGTGGATGGCCTACCTATAGCCACTTCACTAAAATACTAAATACAGGGCTGCTTTTTAGTTCACTAGTCCCCGCTCCAACTCACTGACTTTCAAGTTACCCACCACTACTACCACTACAAGACTGAGCAGCCGACCCGACACTACTACCCACCAGTGTACCACCCCAACCTGCCTAAGTATATCATCTCCCCACACCACCTGCACCCTCCGTTTCCCCTTCTCTCTTCCTCTTCTTCTTCTTTACGAGCAATTCGTCCTACGTTCTCTTTCTTCTTACTCGGTTGCGGCAGCTTAGCAGGCGACTTCACCCAAACACCAGACAAGATAATATCATAGTACCAGTACCGCCATTACCTACTATCCCATCGCCTACTATCACCGAATCCCTGCTCTGCTCCGTCTTCCGACGTTTTCCTTTTTGATATATTCTTGTTCAATATCCCCCACGCCGTATTCCGCTTTCAATCTGCGATAAACGCAACGTCCAACGCCAACGTTTGACGTTCCTTAAAACGTCCCGTTACCGTTTTACGATACCCCCGTTCCGCCCTCGCCCTAGCGATAGGCATAGCCAAATATCCCTGCGCTCCGCTCCGCTCCGCTTCACTAACATGCCTGTCCAACTACTCCCGGCGTCGGCTGCCGCCTTCGCACCTCGGGCTTCATCCGTCAACGTTGTCTTGGGTTCAAAAGTCGAGCCCTGGCTTACTCAAACCCTCAAGCGCATCAACCGAGTCAAGCGTCCTCTTAACTCCGTACCTCAGCACCAGCGATGTCTCACCGAGACGCTCTCATCACCAAATGCTATCTGGACCTTGACTTCGATTATGCTACCCAAGACACCCGAGTCCGACTTCAAGCGGGATAATAGTAACCCTTTGGTCGAAGCCATCATGAATTATGAGCTTGTTCATGTTGAGGCTTACATTGTTCACGTCGACATGGTTCTGCGAAATGAGGTTGCTTACAAGCTCACAAAGGACACCATCGATGCTCTGGTTGAATACCACAAGGAGATTCACTGTGTCGATGCCAAGGCCAACACATACGACTGGACAGACAAGGAGCAGCAATGCAAGAAGCTTCACGACGATTTCGTTCAGGACATCAATAAGTTCGTTTTCCGCACCCACGTCTCTGCCCTTGAGGGTCTCGAGGAGGAGGGTGCCGGCGAACTTCTTTGTGGCAAGAGTGAGGAGGTTAAGAACTGCATCAGTGCTCTCATGAAACCCCTGCTACCTCCTCCTCCTCCTCGTGTCGTCGAAGTTGTCCGACAACCTACACTGCTGCCCAGCTCTCCCGTCAACAACATGTGGTCGCAACCTGGTCTTCATGGTAACCTTGCTGCCGTTGACTCTTGGAGGGTGCTTCCTTCAAGTCCCAGCGTCACATCATCGGCCGACTCAAACACAAGTCCTATCTGGGCTCCCATGACCATGGATGATCTTTCACCTACTCCCGCCTTCACCCAGCCTCACTCTACCGCTGGCTTCTTCTGGAGCTCACCTCAAGTGACAGCACCCATCCCCGCACTGCCTCTCCCTAGCATGCTCGCTCCCGCTCAGTGCGGTGTCGGTATGGGTATGGCAGGGATGGGCGGCATGACAGGTATGGGCGGCTTTGGTTGGGATCGATATCAAGAGTATGCAACCATCATGTGACAACCAGGGCCCCAGGACAGCTATCCAGTGGTGACGACCTCGAGCTACTAATACTGCACCAATCCCTTCCTCGTTTCCCGGAGAAAAGTTGAAGCTCTCAAATTTCGCAGCGGCATAGAACTATCATCCATCATGGGCGGGCACGGCATATCGGCGTTTATTGCATCAGGAACGGTGTTTCGAACAAGTTTAAGAATATCCCCTCTCGCATTGATTTTTTGATTTCTTTTTTTATATATCTTTTCCTGTATCTTCATAGCAAGCGTTCTTTTGGTTTCGGGGAATCTGGTCTATTATTCCTCTCCGGGAAACACTCTTCAACGGTCGTTCACACAACTCTATCATCTCTGGACTTTTCTTTCATCTACCACAACACCACAAGGCTGGATCCAGGGGCGGGTATTTGGATACATTTACAACCGGGCAGGGATTCGATAAAGGTGGCTTGTTTCTTTTTTTTGGCCTTTTTTCTTCCGTCATCTTTGGTTCTCAAGAAAAAGACGTACACGCAGCAATGCACGACGCTCGGCTCTAGACCGAGACAGAAACTTCTCTACGGATTCTTCGCTGATATCCCCGGAACTTTCTCTTCCTTCTTTCTTTTTATTTTCTTTTTATGTTCGGCTTAGAGAGGCTTCTTGGAAGATACCCCCGAAACAAGGACGACACTCGAGTTCAACTCAGATCGACACTCAATTCGATTCTTTCCTTGGCTTTGCTTCCCGATTTACGACGATATTTTTAACGACGACTATTTCTACGAATCGATGACGAATGACGACTACTTTTCAGACATGACGTGACTTACGGACAGAATCACGAATAATCGGCTTGATGTCGAAACATGACTTCTTTTCGAAAGCCTATCGAACGCTGAGCCACACGCTTCATTCGGCACGATGACTAGCCTAGCAGATTGCGATCGGACTGGTTCCAGGACGCTTTATCTGATCACAAAGCCGTCTCGACTACACATCGCGTAGCCACCGTGGAAATATCTGGAATATGCCCGCAAAGGCTTGACACTGGCTGTCAAACGGGATCACCGCCATGCGCCACAGGCTTTAAGGTCTACTGGCACATGTGAATGGGAAGACGGAGTTAAATCATGGGATTCTTCCAATGAGCTGCGCACTGTAACTCTGCTGTGCAGGGCCAGTTGCAGTCTCTGTCTAGCCGATCTGCCCTAGCCACCGTCTTTTGGACCAAAAACCCAACTCTCAAGTGCTTCTAGCACCCCGAATGTGAAAAGCAGCAGATTGCCAAGCTGGGGTGACAACCATTGCGCCGCTTGAACCTGCTAGACGGGTCTTTCGGTCGGTGGGAGACGCCGCTTCGAGGATGGATTTGTGGTTGCTCACATTCGGGGCATCAATGCTGAGAGACAGTATAAGGCTGGTGAAGGGAAGAATGTAGGATCATCTCCCTACAAGCCCCTCGCGCCAGACGTGTCAAAGCAGCCTGGCCTGCTAGACCCGTCACAGTGTTGAAGGGTAGTTGCAAGAGAGGAGGGAACGGTTGCTGCTGAGCAGCGCATACCACCCTTCTCCGGACCTTAAATGAGTCCAGCGGCTGAAGATGCTGGTATCTAAGTGGCGTGCAAGGGAAACAGGATACGCCCTGGTGGCGGTTCCCTTGCACAAGGACAAGTCTGCTTTGCTACAACGCGTCCCTGTCCGTTGTTTTCGTTGCAGTATTAGTTAATCTGAACAAATACAAAAACATGTTCAATGAAATCTTATTGCTCTGTGATGTGTCTCTTGAGATAACGCAAGATTGGCTAGGTGGTCAAGCAAAAAGCCCTTTCCCATCTTGAGGGTTGGGTGATTACTGCTACAAGGCCTAACACAGTTACCAGTTGGCTGAACAAACAACCGAGATGCGTAGGTACGTGATGGATAGAATACGGTGATCCATTGACTATTGGAGTGATCAGATATAAAACCGCTTTGCGATATAACTATCGCATCCCAGAATAAACCAAAACGGGGCATCTGTGTGCATATTTTATTTAGTCTTGTATTATGTTCCATGCCCGTTAGAAATCATACTGGTTGTCGATGCCAGCTAGTAGAAATTCCAGCACTGAAGGCACAGGCAACAGGTTGATGGCTTCGCCTCCATTTACAGCCATACCGAGGTCACTCGAAAAGCCTTCACCATAGGGAAGCTCCTGTTGCACACCGAAATCAAAATTGAAGCCATACGTTGGCCCGGGGATGGACGCAGAGGGCGGCTGTATAGTAGTTACAGCATCTCCCATAACACTGGAAACCTCAAGCGGGTTCGGCCGCAGAGTGAACTCAGAGGCGCCAATTCTCGGACCCTCGCCACTGTTCTGAAAGGCTCGTTCTTCAGAAGACTGTATGCAGCTCCCCTGTCTCCTAGTCCACATTGCACGTTCCTCAAAGAGGCGCAGAAGACTTTTGGCATATATCCAATACTGGGAGATGTCACGCAGAGTGTGGAGAAGAGAGTCAAACATTCGTGACGACTTTGCGGCGACAAGAGGATTGACAGAGTTTAACTCACTGGCAACATGGAGCAGACCAGTAAACAGGACATGCACGGAGGGCAGCCATAGGTCGCAAAGAGTGTTTCTCGCCCGAAGGGATTCAAAGATAGAGTTTATAGCAACGACAGCATCGCCGCATATACTCAGATTTGTGGCGGACTCTGGGGAAAACTGGCTTGGATCTTGATGCGGTGGAGGACGATGAAGGAGGATAAGGAAGTTGTTATACGAGAGATGCAGGATGGCCTGCCAAGTGTCTGGCTCGAGACTGTTAAGTTGGAGACTTTGTGGCAATTGCGTTATAAACTCGGCGAGCTCCTCATCAGCCTGTTTGGTTGCCACAGCTCTATCGGTTTCTGTGGCTCGGAGCGCTACGCGACGTCTCATAGCTTTAGAGAATATGATGCATAGCTTTGTGTGCTCAATGGCGAAGGTTGGATTGCCGTGAGGGATACCTTGAAAATGGCTCTCGTCAAGCATCGGCGTATCTGATTCCTCTAGGTTTCTAACATTCTGTTAGATGAAAACAGATAGGAGCATTCGAGAGGTGTTTACATAGCTTGTGGTCGTCCAAATGAAGCCGAGACCATGACATCAAACTGAAAGAGACACCACCAGAGTCTAACCCATTGACGTTTGTCGACTGTGTTTAAAGTAGAGGAAGTGGCATCACGATGCATACCCATACCGAAGGCAGTTCGAGCTGCGACCCCAACCCTATAATTTGTCAGACCAAAGGTTGGAGGTAGCCCTTGACAGGCAAGACGATAGTAGAGTATATGAGAGACTAACCAGTGCCACGAATTGGATACAATGTCTTCGAGATTGTCGCATTGCCATGTTAGGAGTAGAGCAACTTGAAGATACGTCTCGCGGTGCTGCTCGAAGCGATAGTCAAAGAGCATTTTGGCTCTGCGGAAGAAGATGTATGTACTAGCTCTGCAGTCTTCCCGAGTTGAAGACAGAACGTGAGCGCCGACGAGGAATATGGCGTTCAATAAGGGCAAAGACACCAGTTTCGGCGCGTCAGACCCGCTGTATCTCGTCATGAACTCCTCTTCATCCACGATAGGGAAGCCTCGGTTGACATGAATGAAATACGCCCTGACGAGCTCATCGGCCAAGGCTTTGGGGGGTAGTTGCAGGGCTTCTTCTGGTACAGAAGGAACTTTTCTCGCGAGTCTCCTTGTCCCAAAGTGCAATACATCCTTTTGGTCCATCCTCAACGCTCTGTGGCGCACGAGATAATTCAGGTTGGAGAACTCAGTACCGATGAAGTAGAGGCGTTCAGTACGTGAGATCTCTCCAACTTTTGGAAGATCTTGGCCGATGAACTCGGCGAGATTGCGAGTCTCATAGGTTTCTTCATTCTCGGCGGAGTCTTGCATTGTTGAGGGGGAATCATGACGATAGTGCCCAGTGCTAGAACTGGGCCGCGTAATGGGATCAATAGAGCCTTCTGGCCAGAGGCCTGTTGTCGCTCTTGGTGTTGCAGGAGCTGTTAGACATTGTTGGGTTGCTTGACGTGGTTGAAGTGGAACATTGCTGGGACGAGAATGCGATACACGGGAGGATCTTGACTTTTTCTTCTCGTATATTATACAATTGGACTTGTTTTGAGTCTGGCAGTGAGAGCAGGGGACGCCTGTTTCAAGGATATCACACCGTACTTTTCGTTGATGACAAGTTATACAAGCTCTTCCATCTATGTTAACGAGTTAGTTGGGCCTGGCATACTCTGCAAGGTATTGCCTGTCTGAAAAGGGCGACATCATAAACCTACTGGTTCTCCGTCTGCTGACTGCTGGCCGAGCGGTAGTGGCACGTGTAGTGGCATCGTGCCTTTCGGTAGACATTTTTTTTCTCTTTTAGTTATTCTGGAATGGACAATTCACGCAGTACTTGCCGAGAAATGAAACTTCCGATTCGGCGTGTGAGTGCCTTTTGTCTGTTTGTTTAAGTTGACTATTTGGTTCGGAAGCTGAAAAGCGGGAAAGTTTGTGGGTCTGGGTTAGTAGGTGGGTTATTCAAATCCACCTACCAAAAGTCAAAACTCAGAAGTTTCGATTGCTTTAGGAAAGGATGAATATTATAAGTTCCATGACCAAGATAACTACCTAGCTACCTAGTTAATCATACCTATAGATGATAGGTATCTTTTTTCTCTCTTCTATTTCTTTTTGCTTGACTGTTCCTCCTCAGAACTTGATCATCCACGGATTTCATTGTCACCGACACCCATCTCTTTGGACATTATAAAAACTGCTCAAGTATTACCCAATCTCATTCATAATTTGAGGCATTCATTCTTTAACAGTTATAAGCTCCACAAGCCTTGCGCCGTCTAGGTAGATAGTATGTACCTTGTTCTACGCCCTCGCCTCATTAGAACCGAATAGCAAGGGGCTTTTCATGGCGCTCCGGAAATTCCAGCCAATCATTATTTATAATTATCTTGTCGGGAATTATTCTCACAGCATACAGACTTCCATCGGCGACAGCGCCCAATCACGGAAGAATTCCACTTATACACCATTATTAAACACATCGCGCCCTTCAAAAACCTGAGTCGAGCAATCACAAGAAAAATATCAGATGACGTGAGAAAAATATGTTGCTAGAAGACCTATCCGTTCATATCCACATTGTGGAAACCTGGCTCGGAAATAAATAGTATATAGATGTGCCAGCTCACCTCTTTGCAACATTAGAAGATTTCAAGCACAGCATAAGCCGATAAACAATCATGGGAATAAACGAAGCTCAGCTCTTTGGTCAAGATGCTACTGCCAATATCACCGTCGATATCGAAAACAGACCCAACGTTGACTCTTCAGACGAATCTAGCTGGTCTGACACAGAATCTTGGAATCCCCTCAACCTCTCCCCTATGAGAAAACTGCACATTGTTATCGCCGGCTTCACGTGCACTTTCAACGGCAATTTTGGCTCTTCCATGCCCTCTGGCGCTCTCGATATCATCAATAAGCAGTTCCGCGTTGCAAACCCCGTCCACCTCATTCTCCTCAACTCACTATATATGGTTGGATATGTACTCGGCCCTCTTCTCTTTGGACCTCTGAGCGAGTACATTGGTAGACGGCCTGTTTTGATCGGTACTTACTTGGGATATATCGTTTTTATGTTGGCATGCTCTGGAGCGCCCAATTATGCCGCCCTTCTGGTGTTCAGGCTCCTCTGCGGAATTAATGCGGCAGCTCCTACGACTGTCATCGGAGGGTTATACGCTGATATTCTCGACAACCCTTCAACTCGCGGCAATGCTATGGCTCTCTACATGACTGTCACCACTATCGGCCCTCTCATAGGTCCAATAGTTTCTGGCTTCTCATCCCCTATTTCATGGCGCTGGCCCTTCTGGATCGCTGGGATGATGGCTGTTGCAGGGCTCCCTCTTGTCCTCACCATCCCGGAGACATATGCTCCCGTTCTTCATAACAAGATGGTCAAAACACATATCAAAAGGCGTCAGAAGGAGAGCAGTAGGAAGAGTGACGACCAATCCGACGATCAAGAGCCTTTGGAATTGAAGCCATTCAACGTTGGCAAGATCTTTCTTCGACCTATGAAGTTGCTCTTCACTGAACTCATCCTTGCGTCTACTTCGGTTTATCTCACTTTGGCATATTCTGTATTTTATCTTATGTTCCAGGCGTATCCTCGGGTGTTTCAAGGTAAGGTTCATATCTACCTACATGATTGAGTTAGATGATCTAACGCCTGAATAGGATTCTATGGCCTGTCTCCTGGCATGGCGGCCCTTGCTTATATCCCTTGTAAGTGAATTGAGGTTCTATGTATTCACTTTAAACGTACTAAGACGACTTTCAGTTTGCGTTGGCGTTATATTGTCTCTCGGTGTCTTCGCAGTCTACACTCGATACCACGACAAACAGACGGCTTCCGGCGCCGAGTGGACAAAGAATCACATCTATCGGCGCCTCCCTCTCGCATGCCTTGCTTCTCCTTGGTAAGTGGTCTTTGTATTTATTCATATTGGAAGTCCATTGAAGATACTGATCATCTCCAGTCTGGTCATCTCCCTCTTTTGGCTCGGCTGGACCGTATGGTCCTCTGTCTCTCCCGTCGTCCCTACCCTCGGCGGCGTCTTCTTCGGCCTCGGTTTCCAGCTTCTCTTCATGGGAATGACAAACTATCTGACTGATGTGTTTCGGAGCCATTCTGCATCGGCCCTGGGTGCTGCTGCCATGCTGCGTTCCATCGGTGCCACCACGCTGCCACTCGCTGCTAATAGCATGTACACTAATTTGGGAGTTCACTGGGCTCCTTCGTTCCTTGCCTTTATTGCCCTTGCTATGGGTGTTATTCCCTTCGTGTTTATCAGATATGGCGAGCGTCTGGCACGAAGCAGCAAGACTGCCAGAGAGGCATTCGCTATCCAGGACTAAATGCTGACCGATTGATGATTGGCTTTGGAGAGATTCGAACTTATTCTCTGGCGTTTGAACAGCTTGATACCATGGACTGAAAAGTGAATTTTCATTTACGGTTGTATAACGGGTTTTATTTAGACGGGGTGGGATAGACAACATCAACAAGAAATAGAAGTACTCAGTTCTTGCGTTACACATGTTGATGGATAATTTCCCTCGCTCACGATTCAAGTGGAATTCATCCATCCCACGTGGACTCCAAGGGCGCCTTTCTAAGAATCCATGACGGTTCTAGAATCACGAAATTTGTTCAATATGCGTCCTGAGGCGCCGAGAAAACAGGGGCCGTGAGACAGCTCGGAAGTTCTGAGCAATCATCTTTCACCATTTAGTCTTTCGGAAATTAATTTTACGAATCGATGTCTATTGTCCACCCGACAGCAACAGTTTAACAGTAAATACACACACAATGACCCATTCTGTATCTAACTACTAGACAATTGATGCAACGGGCACGGTGTAGTTTGAGTGGAAGCCATAGGCTGACATCCTTTCAAAATGTGTAAATCAAGATGTTTTCGGGCCCGATTCGCGACAGCCATTTTAATTATGCAGAATCAACTGCTGCCATTCATTGTTGCTTCAAAAGACTTCATCATTGAACAATATATCTCATGTGACAGCTTGTGTGGAATCATAGCCTCGCAGCCACGTATTTCGCTGACTTTACCAAAAGCCGTGCCATAGCACCCATCCATGCTCAACACCACGTCCTTCATCTTATACCGTATACCATATACCCAACCCAAGACAACCAAGCAAACCCTTTCCGCGCCCTTTCTCGCCCTGTTTGATTTTGATACATTGCCTTCATCACCGTCCCAACCTTGCCTTACGCCAACGCCAGTAGCCCGTTCCTCCGTTCCCATGAAGATGCACTCCGACTCAAGATACGTCTTTGATCCACCATTTCTCGGACTTCTGAGCAAACGTACCATCCATCCATACATAGGTATTGTACAAGTATATACTGCAATCATTAGAGCAACTTTGACCAACACCTCAAAACAAAACGCACAGCCCACCCAATGTTCCATCTTGGCAGTCCCAAGATACCCGACTTGCTGAGCTGCCTCTCCAATTTCTCTAGCACCTCAAGCAGTTCCCACTTGACCACGCTTCCATTTATTTCCTGGTTGATGAGTGCTGTAGTACCTCCTTCATCCAGTCGCGTCTGCAGTGGACGGAGAGTTTGTGCCCTTATGCCTCCTGAAGAAGGGAAGATCTTTAATCCTGAACCTGCTTGTTTTCTTCCGTAGAGACTTGCCCTCGGCTCTGCCAATACTCCCGCCTGTTGTACTCGCGTCAGATCTTGTCTCATCATCGATCGGTGAGCTATCCTGGCGAAGGGTTCCTGAGCTGTCCTTCAAACTGGCGGAATCAACGTTGATCTTGGGAACACCGACAGCATGTTCAGTCGAATCTCCGCTCACAATACTTGTACCACGTGTGCTGGGTGACATCGGCATCTTGCCCGTTGTAGCGCTCGTAGCTTGAGACGCCCAATCTCCAGAACATGCTCCTGAAACACTCCCGTCTGTCGTCTCGCTCGATCGTTGCTTCGCCGAGTCCCTTCTGGCCTGCGTCTGGAACGGGTCGTTGTTCGCCAATTCTCTAACCGCATCGAATGTTGATGCCGATCCGTTGGATTCCTTGTGCTCCCCAGCTGTGCCGTTTGCAGCTGATGGTTCCATTGTCCTTTGACTATCGGCCGGCGATAGATCTTCCCTTTCTGGATGTGGCATTGGTAGTTCACCATTCCCAACTGGGGTTGTGTCCGATCCACGATCCAGTGCCTCGAACAAAGGTGCCATATCTCTCTTTTCATCTTTTTCCTCCTCCTGCGGTACCGCAAAACTCATAGTCCTTGGGGAGAATGTACCCTCTTTCAGAAGACGCCTCCTGATCGGATCATCAAGCGGCTGCTTTTCTTTTTCTTGTTGAAGTTTGAGCTCGAAGAGGCTCTTATTCATCTCAAGCTCGTCGACAGTGTACTGCATGGCGGGCATAATATCGGCGACACCCTGGAACAGAGGAGTGGCGAAAAGATTCATAAAGCCAAGTTGGCCTTTGGCCAATGAAGTCATGTCTTGTTTCGGTGGCGTCATAAGTGAGGAAGGAATGCTCAGCTCACTCTCCATTGAAGCTTGCCGGGAGAATTCTTCGGATAGGATGTAAGTCCATTTCAACGCTATTTCGTGACTTCGGGCCTAGATTATTAGTATTGTTAGTTGCTATCTCTATCAAATCAGCTACAACGAATTCACGTACCACGTTGCTGATGTCGGCACATTTGATGAGTAATGAACAAGCCAGAGACTTATTCTCTTCAGTCTGCCGACCGTTCCAGCCGTCGGTGCTATTGCTCGCTTGGAGTCGCTCCTGAACGTCCCCAAGCTTCTTCATGTAATCGAAATGCAAGCCCATATCTGTAGCTAAGATAGAGCTGATCATTAAATTACGCATCTTTGTGTCTTCGAAGGCGGATGGCCAGTATCGTCGAAGGATTTGAGAGTAAGCTGCACAATGGAATGATTCCAAAACGGATCGATCGTTGTACAGCTGTGCTAGGGGAGCATTCAGTGTTACAAGAAAACCATTGTTTACTCCTGGATGTCCAACGTCGTGCCCAATAGCGGTGATGAGAAGAGTCAAAGCTTCAAAGGGAGTGATGAGGGACGCCATGGGCGATTTCTCCGGCATGGGTCGGGATTCGGTACCCGAGGGATAGGGTGAAAGAGCACCGATATGTACCAGGAAATTGAAAGTAGCTTGCAGCACATCCACAACATGGCGGAAGTTGTGGTATGGAACAAAGCTATTATATGCAGCACGGCAAGCAACCAGGAAGCTGATTAGTTGATCTATAGCTGAGTCAGTATGCGGCCAGCCGACACCAATCCGAAACAGTAAAACGTACCTGCATGTATCCGCCATCGCTCAAGCTCGGGCATGGCTAAAGCATGTCTGAACATGTCCATGGCTGCCACCAACAATTCGTCGTCAGTGAACGAGTGGGCACAGAAATGCCAGCTTCCTATTGCCTCAGCAATGGCCGACTGCCGTTCCGAAGAAACAGCCACATGTGCATTATTGATCTGGTCGTCGCTGGTGCCTAAGCGGCAGATACCCTTCATCAGACCAGAGACCATGGCTTCGCGAAGATATGCAAACGGTTTTTCTTCGTTGACACCTACCCACGACCGTTTCCGACCTTGCCTAATTTCCAGCAAAGTTGATTGTTCCTTGGCAGCATCTCTGTGAGCCCGATAAGCGCAAATTTCCAAACTCGTAATGCACTTGGTGCTCATTGGACAGATGATTACGTCGACGGCACCCAGATCTAGGCATCTTCTTATGAGTTGACGATTTGTATCAAGCGATCCTAACGGTAAAGGCTTCTGCTCAAAGGTGCCGTCGGTCATCTGCCCGTTGGTGGTAGGGTGATCGGCCTCGGAATTGCTGATTACCGGAATCGGGACGACCAGTTTGGACATGCCGCGTAGGTGCGCTTCAGTAATGATCTTTTGTAGCAGACCCAAGCCGTATAGGGCTTCGTCAGGAGTATGTATGTCAACGTTTTCGTTGGAGGAATTACAAGAAGGAGAAGGTGAAGAGGCCCTTCTTCGCGCTTCAGGAGTCGGGTCGTCATTTGGCGTATCAAGGAGGACCAAAGTCGGCTTCAGGTCAAGCATAGAGCCCTCCTGCAATTCAAACAATTTTGTTAAGCATGCACCTCCAGATGCGCAAACATGAACTGGGCCAGGCGTTAGTAAGTGGAGAAATGACTCATGGCGACATCATAACGAGAGAACGAACCATCACCAAAGGCATCTAGTAAAGGCTGTACAACGTGACGAGCCTCATCCGTTACCCAATCGGATGTGCTGTCGCCAGAAGTGTTGTGAATCAATCCATCTTCGCTCACATTGCGATTGACATATATAACGTGACAGGCGGCGCGGTCCATGGTGCTCATGGAGAGCTACCAGTCTCGCGACTGGAGCACCGTAGCCCTTCGGGCAGTTGAGAATTCGTGCCAAGATAAGGCGATTTACGAAAACGAAAATAGCCTCGCGAAATGCCGGAGACCAAATTATCTCGCAAGTCGAGCCGGGCGGGTTTCAAGCGTCGTGCGAGAGCAGGGAGTGATTGTGTTTCGAGAAGACGTGATCAAGATATGCAATTATCGCGAAGGAGCCCAGCAGAATTGGCCTAGCAGCTGCACGACATTCGAACTGGTAGCGGGGAAGTGATGTTGAAATTGAGAGGTTTGAGTACCAAATCTTAAGTCCTCTTGAAAAGCCCGTATGCGTTGTTTGTCGAGTCGAGTTGATTCGAATGAACCCGGTTTGGTGGTACAGACGATTGGTGTTTTCGGCTGGGAGGGTCGGACAGCCTGTCAGACTGGCGTCGCGGCGGCGGGAGCTGTCGGTAGGCGACAGGGTTCGTACAATTCGAAAATTCAGTCGAGGCTAACAAGAGGCGAAGGGTTGGTGTTAGCTGGTAAGTCGGAAAATGGTGCCGCGAGAGACGACGTCAACGCAGTGATGCGAAAAGAGGACAAGAGAGGGATTTGAAAAATGATGGCGCAGGAAGAAGAAGCGCGATGGATTGTAAATGGAGGGGATAAGAAGACTTGGAATCTAGACTAGGATTGGGCTAAGATGGAAAGAGCCACCAAGGAATAGGAATGACCAGGGGATGAGAAGAAGAAGAAGGGAAAAGAGATAGGAAGGAAGGGTGTTGGAGTGAGGGTTGGAATCGCTGGTAGTGAAGTGGAAAGCACGCACTCACGCACGCACAAGATAGAAGAGCCAGCACTTGGACGGTAACAGAACCAGAACCCGAACGTAGCACGCGTGCGCTGGAACAATGGTGTCAGGGCGACGAGGTGAAGGTATCAGCCTGGGCTTTAGCTTGCCTTACTTGGTTCGAGGTACGGCCTGCCTAGGTAGGTACTGTATGTACAGTAATACGAGACCTGCTTAGCGGCACGCAGAAGATGTCTGACCCTGGCCAGAGAATGGAAGGACTAGGGAAGGATAAGGGAAGACCCAAAGAGAGTCGCAGTAACCGGGTCCGGGGAGGTAGGAGAAGATCTGCGAGCGTGGCTGCAAGCGGAGGGTGAGCGATTGCAGTGCACAGTAGCGCAAGTAGGTACTGTAGGTAGGTAGGTAGTGCAGCTGCAGCACAACTCAGTGGACGGGATGATAGTGCGACGTAATGACAAGGGTGAAGGAAGAGGGTTAAAGCAGGACCAAAAAGAGAAACAGGCACCTAGAGACAACCCAAGTAAAGGTGAGGAATAATAAATCTCCAAAGTCCCGGTCTGCTCGAGGCCAAGATCAGATGAAGAGCTGAGAGAAGGAAAGAATGTCCCACTTCAAGCCTCGACTTGACTAGATTGAACTGAATTAAACTGGACTGAACTGAACTGAACTGAAATGTGTCGCAACAGACTTCTAACCTCTGGAGCCCAGCAGCGGGTACCTCTGGACTCGAAAGTGGAGCGAGGGCAAGGGCGAGAAACGAAGACAAGAGACAAGGCGAGGCCCAGGACCAGAAGACAACCTTACAGCAACAAGCAGAGGCGGGAACCAAGCCTGGCGCCGGCAGTCGAGTTACGTGAATAGACTGACAACAGCCTTAGTGGAACTGCCGGGAAAAAGCACGAAATGCGTGGAGATGGAGATTCAAACGGCGAGTCAGATGCGATCTGCCCGACGAGCTCAAGAAAAATTATTTAGTCAAAGAATCGTTGGGGTTGGGCTTTCAACTCATAGAGGAACGGGAAGGAGAAGAGTGTCAGAGTCAGGGGAGACCAGGAGTAAAAGGCGAATTTTACCCCCCTACCAAAGCAAACATCACTTTTTTTTTTTAGCCCATATTTGAATCTGTAGGGGACTTTACAGGGCAGATAGTGCTGCTATGTACCCAAGAACAATAGGCAGTTTAATTTTTCTTTTGGTATTTGATGAGAAAAAGAAACGAATGTATGCGAACAAAGGAAGTGGAAATGAATGCTCCGCTCAAAACAGAAATAGGAGAATCAGGCGCCTTTCTTGCACATAGAAATAGTGGAAACTAAAAGTATTAATTATCTATATTAATACTATAGTTTAAAGTCTAATTACATAGTGTTAAACTAAATTATTTTTATTAACTAATTATCTAGCTAGATATAAAG
>JAALXK010000510.1:0-13051 GCA_012977745.1 Fusarium anguioides | reverse complement strand
ATCAAAGTTCAAGTCAACAAGTTCACAATGGCCGGCTCAATTACCAAACCCAAGAGTAGGTCAAACATCATTCTAATTAGTCTAAAAGGTATCATATTAATTCCACCCTTCAGAGCCCAAGTCTAAGCGAACTCCTGTTCGTCTTCGCCACAAGATCGAAAAGGCCTCCGCCGCAAAGCAAAAGAAGGAGCGCAAGCTGGCAAAGAAAAACCCAGAATGGCGATCAAAACTAAAGAAGGACCCCGGTATTCCCAACTTGTTTCCTTATAAGGAGAAGCTTCTCCAGGAGATCGAGGAGAACCGTTTAAAGAAGGCCGAGGAGGCGCAACGAAGAAAAGAGCTGGCCAAGGCTGCAAAGACGGGTGTCAAGGATGAGGCCGCCATGACTGGCGTTCAGGCCGACATTGGTGATGAAATGGAAGAGGATGATGGCATGGATGAGGATATCGACGAGTCGAACCCCATGGCTGCGCTTATTGCAAGCGCTCGCGCTGCTGCTGCTACCTATGATCGACAACTCGCAGATGACGATGATATGGACGAGGACGACGATAGCGACGAATCCGACAACGATCACGGCCCCGAGATGTCCATCGGCCAAGCCTCCTCAAGAAAGACCTATGACAGAGTCTTCAAGCAGGTTGTTGAGCAGGCCGATGTTGTTCTTTATGTCCTCGACGCCCGCGATCCCGAGGGCACTCGTTCTCGAGAGGTTGAGCGCCAGGTCATGGCCGCTGCATCTGGCGGCAAGCGACTTATTCTTGTTATCAACAAGGTCGATCTGATCCCCCCCAAGGTTCTGCGAGACTGGCTTGTCTATCTTCGACGATACTTCCCTACTCTGCCTCTCCGAGCTTCAGGCGCTGCTCCCAACGCCCATACCTTCAACCATCGCGATCTGACTGTTCAGAGCACCTCTGCCACCCTCTTCAAGGCCCTCAAGAGCTTTGCCGCCAGCCGCCAGCTCAAGCGTGCCGTCTCTGTTGGTGTTATCGGCTATCCCAATGTGGGTAAGAGCTCTGTTATTAACGCGCTCCTCTCAAGGATGAGCGGCAAGGGAGGCAGCTCTTCAAAGGCTTGCCCTGCTGGCGCCGAGGCCGGCGTTACCACAAGCATTCGCTCGGTCAAGATCGACAGCAAGCTCACCCTTCTCGACTCCCCCGGTGTTGTTTTCCCTTCATCGTCTTCAACCCAGTCTGCTGGTCTCGTCTCTCTAAAGAACGCCACCGAGGCGCACGCCCACCTTGTTCTCCTTAACGCTGTACCTCCCAAGCAGATCGACGACCCTATTCCCGCTGTCACTCTTCTCCTGAAGCGCTTGTCAGCTTCTCCCGATCTGATGCAGAAGCTCACCAACGTTTATGATATTCCTGCCCTTCTCCCTGACCGCACTGACGGCGATGTTACTACTGACTTCCTTGTCCAAGTCGCCCGCAAGCGGGGCCGTCTTGGCCGCGGTGGTATCCCTAACCTTGCCGCCGCCGCCATGACAGTCGTCACTGACTGGCGAGACGGCCGTATCCAGGGATGGGTCGAGCCTCCCGTTCTCGCTGTCGAGTCTACAGCTACCGCCACTAAGGCTACTATCAAGAACGCTGGCGAGGACGAGGTTGCTGCCGATCAGAAGCAGATCGTCACCGAATGGGCTGCTGAGTTCAAGCTCGAGGGTCTCTGGGGTGACGATGAAGGCAGCGCTGAAACCGCTGATGCTATGGAGCAGTAAAGACAAAAGTATTTTGGTGGTTTGTTCAGCAAAATGACGGACGGTTTAACATGAGTTCTTCACTGGAAAGTTTGGCGTTTCAAGGATGGCTGGTAGAACGGTTTATATCCGTGCATATACATTCGTAAAAAAACAATCTGTCTTCCTAAAACTCCTACATGGTTCACCCAATGATTCGTAGATTATGCATTATGCCGTGTACCTCTGACCTAAATCTGGGTTGTCTTCTATATCTAAGCCTCGATCAACTCCATCTTGACACCGCGCTTGCCCGTCATCTCGTCCTTCTCGTCACGGACTCTAACCCTGACCTTCTGGAACAACTCGACCTTGACCTCATGGCTTCCCTTGATAGTAAGTGTGTATGTTTCAGCGTCATATTCAGCCTCGGGTTCAGGCTCAGCGAGGTCCCTGAGGCGAATCAGACCCTCCGTACCAAAGCGCGGAACAAGGACTACAAAGCCGTTGCTGAAGATCTTCATAACGAATGCGTCTTCCTCGGCGACCTTACCCTTGAGGGCCTGGCCGACATAGTAAGCAATGCTGGCGCGACCGGCCATTTGGGCATTGCGGTGTCGTACGTTGATGTTCTTGCAGACAGCCTCAAGTCGCCCTCGGCTACGGACGTTAGGGTGAATAGCCTCGTAGTCAATGGCGGCAGCGAGCTGTCGATGAGCGAGGAGATCGGCATAACGACGAATAGGAGAAGTAAAGTGGGTGTAGATTTCCGAGGCCAGACCATAATGGCGGAACTCGGGATAGGCTTGAGTTCCCGAACAGAAATATTCTGCACTCATCATGCAACGAGTGGCCATGATACGCACAAGGGTGTTGAAGAAGGGCTCCTTGGGGTCAACACATTGATCCAGAGAGTCGGCAAGAGCCTTGCTAGAATCAGTGCGCAGTTCCATGCCACGCTTGGTGCGGAGCTGATTTGACAACTCGTCAAAATTGGTCTTTGGAGGAGCGCCGTGGCGACGGAGAATGGCAGTTTGAGGAAACGCTTCGTAGATCTTGGCTGCAACACTGATGTTGGCGAACAGCATGAATTCCTCGACAAGTGAGTTGGTGTCGAGAAGCTGCTTCGTCTTCACATCTATGGGGTCAGATGTCTCAGACTCGGTTTGCACCTTGACTTCTGGTGAAGAGAGGCTCAGAGCACCAGCGTCCATTCGCTTCTTCTTGAGCTTCTTGGATAGCATGAGAAGCATTCGCATCCCCTTGGTGAGGTCATCTTGCTGCGAATCGTCATCGATTCGCAGCTGGGCTTGTTCGTAGCTGAAAGCTTCCCGGGACTTGATAACAGACTTGGTGAAACGAACGTTAACAATATCAGCGTTGTCGTTCAGCTCCCAGAGTACAGAGAAAGCAAATCGTTCGACATAAGGTTTGAGAGAGCAAAGATCTGTGCCGAGAAGGGGTGGAAGCATGTCGATACGCTTATCGACCAAATAGACTGTGGTACCTCGGATACTGGCCTCGGTGTCCATGGCATTGGCAGGCTTCACAAAGTTAGAGACGTCGGCGATATGAACACCAACCTCATAGTTTCCGTTTGGCAACTGTTTGGCGTGGAGAGCATCATCGATATCTTGGCACCCAACAGGATCAATACTGCAGATGAGAAGCCCTCGAAGATCCTCTCTCTGTCTCCAGCCAGGATCATCCATGCTTGTGGGCACTCTCCAGTCGTGTCCCTCTCTAGGAAGACAGTCCAAGACGGTCTTGGGGAAAGGCCGATATTGGACATCCCACTCCAAGAGCAGAGCTTCGGTTTCAGCTGACTTGGTTTCCAGCTCACCCAAAGATCGCACAAAATGTCCGACGGGGTGTCTTGAATCACGCTCCCAGGCATCGATAGTTACCAGTAGGCGCTTGCCGAGAAGGTCAGCGACCTGCCTAGTGCGGAGACGGATCTTGGGAATCTTCTTGTCCATGGGAATAAGAAAGACGCTGTCTTGCTTGCGACCTTGGCTAGACGCCTTACTCGCCGAAGAAGGGTCAATGTGGCCAACGTATTGACGCCAGTTGCGCTTGACGACACCCACTACTTTGGCGGTGGGTTGGGGCTTACTCTCTGAAGTACTCTTCTGGGTCTTTTTGACTTGCTCCTGCAAGGCCTTTCGCTCCTTTTCTGAAACCAAGTCTTGGCTCTCTTCCACGTCTGCGTTCTCGTTCTTGGTGATGGCGTCTTCCTCAATAATCTTTGTTGAAGGTTCCTTCCACTGATCCTGGGGAAGGACTTCAACGACTACAAGATCGCCGTCGACGGCTCGGTTAATGTTCTCGCGGCCCAAAACGAGAAGGGGCTTTGTGAATGCTGGAACCTTTATTGAACCCTCGAGGTAGTTGTATGGTGATACGTTGAAGATACCTTGGTGCATCAGACCAGCCTTGACTCCGGTCATCATCTTTGATAGGGTGTAATATTCAGGATAAAGCATCTGACCCTGCTTCTTGAAAGATTCTTGGTTTTGGGCCTCTGCCACCATGTCGAGTAGTCTCTCACCATATTCGAGGCTCCCAACATAATCTCGGAGAGAGGAAGCATGAAGTCCATCTTCTTTGGCCTTACGAAGGTTCTCCCGATCATCACTGAGCATCACCACCGCTGGGAGCTTCTTCGCCTTGGTCTTGGCAAGATGCTCGCTATACCACTTGACAGCTAACCGCACAGCTCTGTCATTTCGGTCGTTGACAGTCTCATTGGCCTCACGGTGGGCAAATGTCTCGAGCCTAAAGTCGTTGAAAAAGACATAAAATCTCTTATCCTCGCTTTTTGTAAGCCCCACTAGACGGTTGTAGAGTGGTAATGACCGATTTCGTAGTTCCTCAAGTACTGTTTGTAAGATGATTACGTCGTAAAAAGCTGAACTCTGTTCAAAAAGGTCCATTGCGTTGAGCAGCGCGTTAGTATCAGGGACCAGGTAGTGGCCCTGAGGAAAGGCTTTGGTGCCTGCTGGCTTATCCGAAAGGATAAAAGGCTGGACTGCAACATTTGTTAATATGCTGTGGAATTCAAATGTGAATTGCCATCTCACCTTGCTGGGCGGCATTTCTAGGAGCGTCCTGAAGACAAGCCTTGCAGAGCTTGGAAGAGCAGGGAATGTCGGTTCGTAAGTAGACTTCTCTCACGATTTTTTGCACCTTGCCACTCCGAGTTGACCGGACATAGACCTTGCTCGAGATGTTTGGAGCCAAGGGGTCAGCTTCGGTGGATCTTTTGAAGCTCGTCATCTTTGCTAGACTCTTCCTCCAGCAAAAATAGTGAGTATGTTTACAAGTTGGTATGATGAAAAGACTCTCGATTGCAAAGCGTTCAAGTAGGCGATAGTGGGGCACGGGCTTTATCGATAAGCTCGCTGTTGGTCGAAAGATGCTGTGATCTGGGACGACAATATTGATCTCGGTTTACTGAAGTAATAACAAAGTATGGAACACGAATATTAGATTCAAAAGAAATAGGAAATGGATACCTAGTTAATGGTCTTAGTTATGAACTTCCTTCGAAACTTGCGTGTTGAATATTTACAAATGCTCGTCACATGACTCTCACATCACGTGCCCTCATCGAACAACTTCACATCTCCTTTATCCTAGACGTTTTCTACAACCGTCATGATACTTTTGAGATAAAAAACAACTGAAAATAAGGCTCTTGAATCATGATTCTGGGAATGTCCACCAATATCGCGCTGTGAGAATTTTGCATCGTTTCAAGAACATATTGCAAGCCAACAGCTTGCTCCGCTTGCCAACAGGATACGACTTACACATCGATCCCACCAGCATCGGCTATTTTACTGACTTCAACTTTTGCCTACTCAACTTGTTCGCTATTCGACGGATAATCTATAGCAAATTCTCAAGAGAACGGTGACAGAGGAGTGTAGAAGCTCTATTTTAGTGACAAACACAACTCGTTGTCTGTTCCAAGCCAGAGAGGTTGTAACTCGACAGCAAACTCAGCAAATCGGCCCAAACATCTTTACGAACCAATCATGGAGTTTATTTCTGTTACAAGCAGAAATAGTGACAAACCCGCACTCGACGATTCCTCAAGGCGCTTCCACAATGCCCGTCCCCAATAATCACTTCGCGTTTACTGCCACAAGCAGGTGTTAAATGACCCAGTCTCTTCGCACACCATCTTCAATGACTATGAAATACAGCCGGCCATAACTGGCATGACGAGTCTTCGTAGATGAAGAAATCCGTCGTTTTGCCGCCACTGCGAGTGCCATATCTGGCTACGTACTGCTGCCAGTGTTGAGGCAACGAGGTGGTTTTTCCTCACAAAAGTGAGTTAGGCCTACCGCATACGACGGCTCCTTCAAAGTTGTGTTGCGATAACGTTGGTGGCGAAGCCAGAACCTATCACCCGTTCAGGGATATCGGAGCCCGAGTTTTGTCCACAAGAGCCCTGTCAACAATAGGAGCAAACGCCGGGCGCTTGTCTAGACTGGAGGTATACGACTCAGGTTCCCAATGGGGATGCCATTACTTGCGACTATTGTCCTACACGCTGAGCTGAAAGTCAGGCGTGGGTTGTGTGGTTCGAAACACGCTGGATCGATTATAACTAATGTTTATGCCTCCAGTTTTGGCATTTTGCTAGACTTATAAGATCAACTCCGCCAATACCCTTATCATCAAGAAACCAGGGAGCATCCTTCGGTTTTTTTCTTTCTGTATCCACAGTTGGGTACTGGAATTGGCTCCAGCTGAAGGCGTCGGCTTGTTCGGGCAGTTACAGCCAACATGTTGACCTGGTGTGACTCGAAAGTCAATGTTGCAGTCAGGACCAGGCTCTACAGCCAGCCTCAGTATGCATGCAATGTCCTAAACCAATGGCAATCTCGCAATGTACCGTCAAAAGAAGCATTGATTTGAACGGGGATAATCTGTTCAACTCTCCAGACGTCCGAGGGTTCACGGGTACACCACAAAGCAGCCGAGATCCTCAACGGAACCTCTGATTTGAATGCCGGTTTCGTCATTTCGTTCATCACTCAAATCCGCAGGCATCGAATCAGTTATGATCTGATTGGGGCTCCCTCAGTCCAGTCTAATGGTCATCAACATCAGTTACCTCATTCAAATGTCCTTTGATCATACACACAGAGACTTCACGGACGCAAAGAATCATTCATCTTTGTCTCAGACTCTACTTATATTATTGGCGCCAGTCGCGATCCTCTAAGAATATCAGTGATTGCATCCCAAGCAAGGGTGAGAGGATTTTCTTGACGACGGTGGCGAATCCTAGCATTAGTGAACTTGATCAAGAAAGGAAGCCCATCAGTCAACAGTGACCACTAGGGGCTTACTGCAGTTCCGACATTGCTGTCATCAACATCCCTGCAACTTGTTATTACGAGCCGAGTCTGCCATCAAAACTTCGGAGGAATATTAGCAAACAAGCAGCTTGGCGCAAAAGCGGCTACCACAGCATCGAAGATTGAGATGGCATATATGACAACAGATTGGTACGACCTTGATTCATCTTCTGTCTGCCTGGCAGGAACAGATGCAGCCAACCGAAATGGATTTTGTAAACCGCGACTTGGTTGATGTATTTTGGTGGGTCTTGTCATACCTGAGCAGCCTGCCGGATGCTTTTAAACACACTTCAGAATTACACGATTGTTCAACTTCTCTACAGCAGCCTTGTGCTAGAAATGTCAGCATCGGCAATATTACTCGCAGGCGTGGCTGCGGCCGGTGAGCGAAACCCTAGGACCAGCACGTCAATCCATGTGATGGAGAAGGGGTAGCAGCAGGCTGCTGTATTAGGAAATGCATGACGCCGGGCACTGTAGCCCGGTGGTTTCCTCGAATCTGAGAATGCGGCGCGCGTCGGAGAAGAGCTCACGAGGTCGCGTTTAGCGTGAATACAGGCTCGTAAAACAGGAAAAGTGTGGACGTCCTGAATAGATGTCTCTTATTCCAGTATGTGAGGATTAATCTCCCCGTCGTTGCATAGGCTCATCACCAATACCCAACTTGCGGCTTAGACAAGCACGTCGTTTTCCTCTCAGGTCACATACCTTAGCAGCGTGGCGCGCGTAACTGAGAGTGACTGGCTGTGACAGAAAACTGTTGACGTTTTGTCTTTGTGAAATAGCCTTATAGTCAGGGAGCTGCTTCTATGCCACTGGGTGGAATTAGGCATCAAGCACGACGAATAGAAAATGATTCGAAATCAGTGCTGCTGCATTATCAACCATCTGAGGAGCAAGCGTATCATAAAGAGAACAGGGGCCTGGGTGTGAGGTTATTGGAATGAGGGCCGAGACAAACGCCTCTTGTTGGTAGCCAAGAATCGGCCGCACGGACCGATGTGATTGGTTTCGTACTCGCAAGTCAGCCAAAAGACGAAGTATCCAGCTGGTCAGGCGTCACAAGACAGCGAGCCGAGGGCAGGTTAGCAAGGATAATGCATCAGCATGATGCAATATGAACCCGGATTTATGGAGAAGGCAGTCGACTCAGTTATTGTCAGCGGGCTAAAGAGACAATGGGCATTCATTTATCAAGAGAAGTGAGAAACAGGGCAAGGTAAGAGAGAAGCAGCCAAAGAAAACGGGAGTTTAGATTCTACGTTTGGAGCACGAAACCAGGATCCCAACGAGGGGAAACTCAGCCACCTGACGTTGGTTTTCCCTAAGAGATTAAGCCGAGGCGAAGAGACTGGGGGATCCGGCGCCGGCAAAGTTTCACGTGCGGGCCGGCCGGGAAAGCAATCTCATACGACGTCTGCCATTGATCTACAAGCGAGATATTTACGTTACGGTTTAAGGCAGGTACTGACGTTGAAGCCTCGCGTTAGGGCGCCTTTGAACTGATCTGCTTGGGGTTTACGTTTCAGTCCCACGGCTGAGGGACAGACGAACCATGATGACCAGGCAAAGGCCAATCCGGTCGCGCGAGAGATCTGTGCCACACGGGTTTGGAAAGTGTGAGTTGGAGGCTCATTAAGATGACAACGGCTGAACGGTTCCAAGAATGGGTGGTTGTTGCCGGTTGGAGAGTGGAATAAAAGCCGCGGCGGGCTTGGCCAAACAACGGCGGAGGGTGGATCATCTGGCGATCGATAGTCCCACAGGCGGGTTGAAAAGAAATCGACATTAAGGTNNTCAACAGACTCTTGGTGTGCGGGTTATTCCTGACCTGCTAGCCTTCCTGTCCCGCTCAATTATGAGCGGAGACTGTGGCTTGTTAGTTCGCAGGCGTGCAAACTGGCTGTGGATAGGCTGGTTGACAGGAGGAGCTGAGCATCACGAGGGGGCGGGGCAGAGATGTTTGTCTCATTCCCAGAAGGTGACCGGCCATGCTTCTCGCGTATCTCGTCTACGACCTTAGTCAACCCATAGACCATGGCGGAAACAGGTGAAGATTTGGATCATGGTGCATGGCTGGGTGCATGGGGCAGGAAGATCCAAGGTCTAAAGAGCCTCTGGGAGCACTCGCATGGCCAACTTAGCGGGTCTCTCTATTTGGCATGCACAGATGCAGCCTCTCTCTGGCCATGGCATTTCTCCATGATCGTACATATCCATAGATGGAAGAGAGCCACAGAGCGGGAACTGTGTGCGTGCGGGGACAGATGAATGGAGGTGGGCGAGGATCGTGGGTTGGGTTGGGCTGGCTAGGCTAGGCTTGTTAGACCGGGTCGCGAATTGGTGTGGTCTGGGGTTTTGGGGGCGATCGTTCCCGCACCTCCCCTCCCCTCCTCCGCTATGCTATTCAATTACCTTGGGCTTCATTTGACTGCTAACTACAGTAACCGCCTCGAGGAATGTATCTTCCTATCAGTAAGCTGGCTGACGAACTCATAGTATCTCGAATTGATGCTTGCTTTTCAGAACGTATTGCAGAGCTCCTTATCAAGCAAGGCAAGTTACATCAAAGGAACGACAGGGACAAGGGACCTAAGTGGGAACTGATCATGACTCTGGGTTACGATTGATCGACTCGACTGGGTTCTCCAAGCATTTGGAGCTTTTTACGTTAGGACATTTGCAACGTAGGTTGCATATGGATTCCATCTAAGTGGCTGACTGGAATTAGTGTTTATATCGCTTCACGCTACCTTCACTTATTCGCAATCCTTGATGATGCCTCTCGCGCTTGTAAACAAGCTCGATTAATCGTTTCCATAGACAACTAGGCTGAGCTGCAGACTCCTATTGTCAACATGCAATTCCCAGCATTCTGTCACCAACATTGGCATGATTTGTTCTATATTGCACAGCCAGGGAACCTCGTTAGCGACGTTCTCTTCAAAAGGGTTATATCCTTACAAGTTGACGAAGCCCAAGGTTTAGACTGGAGTGTGTCGATGATCGAGCGACAAGAATGCAACTTTATGACGTCTCTTCGTTTCTTACGAAGGCTGGAAGAAACGAGAGTCATGCTATAAACGACGAAAAAGAAGGCAGCGACTGGCTTCTCAGGTTTCCTCTTACATGATCCTGAAAAAAGACCATCGTGCGGAGGACATGCGATGTGGGTCAAACAAGTTGATAAACGCAAAATATGAGACAAGATATCACGGGCCAAAAAAGGTGAGACATAAGACGCAACACAACTTCCAATGGGTTTCTCAATCTTTTTGGATTGACACCTCGGTGAGCACGGCGATATCGCGCTGAACCCAGACTGACCGAGAAAGGCGAACCATGCATGGCTGAGTCCGCGCCGATGGATATAATGTTGAGTGCAACCGGACTTTGAGTCGACAAAGACTCTAGCGTTGCTACATAGAGGCAAACGCAACAGTTGAAGCCTGCGCAAAATACGTGCTGCACTGTGAAATATCGTGGTTTACAGTAAGTATTGATGAAGCTCTGCGGCGCAGCAACGCAACAACGTTTCATGTCGTTGAAGAAAAGAGCTGCTAGCAATGTAATATCATCTGCATGCAGTTAGCATCGCGACGCACACACAAGACAAGCGACAGGCCGACAGAGTGAGAGAGGCAGGCTAGGGGGACAAAGGGCGCTTGCGTGCAGGAGCAGCGGCATACCCACACACCCGTCACAGGGAATAGAACACACAGCACGGTGCGACAATCAGACCCGGTATAGTGGATCAGAGGCGGCGAGGATCCCCATCTCCGTCAAACTAACTAACTACTGTCCATACTGTACTGTAACTAGCTAACTCGCTCACTATCTCAGTCCATCGATATCAGTCGTTCAAGTTTCAGTCAGGCTTGTTGAATTGTTTGACTCAGTGTCTTGATCAGAAGACAAAAGTTAATCAGCTTGAATGTTAGCTTCGGAACAACCTCGATCAATGACAATAGCACAGACGTGCTAAGACCTTTAGACCTGTATTATTCGAGAGTCTAGGTCCATCTCGAAGCTAGGAACCTGCCTAGTGGATGGGTCTATCACAAAGGAATATGCCAAAGGCCGCAACTCAAACGTCACTCGATGAGAGATAAACAACGATGAACGAATTCCTGGAAGTGAGGAAGAGATATCTCACAGTAAGCATGTGTTGTGCTGTGCTGTCAAAAGGACGTCAAAGCATCAACATGGCATATGCCAATATCAAGCGATAATAACTACAACTGACACATTGACGCGTTACGGGATGCTGACAATTGATGACACCCAAGCCGTTGACTTTAGCCTACTGTGCAAGAGCCAGTAGGCTTCAGCCGTTATGCTATTTTCTGGATTGGGTTTTGCTTTCTTTTGGCACACGCTCAATAACCTTGTACGGTGACATTTCCCTACTTGAGAGACTGGTCAGAGAGGCGCTGAACTATAGCCGAAGCTGAACTAAGAGGGCCCAATGATGCTGGTGCTGATGATGCAGATGCAGGCGCTGATGTATGTATCTGTCCTAGGAAGTCAAACGGTCGCATTTTGATTATTTTGTCTTCTCACGATTATCGGTCTCTTCTTATCTTGGAACGTCTTTCTTGTTGTTACTTTTCCCTTCCGCCGGAGCCGCTTACACCGCATTCTCTCGTCTTGCAATATCATCACCATCATCATCGTTATTTACTTCTCAAAGCTCGACTTCGCCTCCACATCGCATTGGTCTGTCTTGTTCTTATTCTTGCTCACTGTGTCTCGTCTTACTCTTATATATACACACCTCACTTCCTTTAATAGCCAACCAGGGTTTTCGTGCCCCTGCTCTTCAACCCTTGTTCTTGTCCATGCCTTGGCTTGTCTCCCCACTCACATTTTCCTCGTCCCCCAGGCTTGCGCCATCTCAACCAACCATCCTTCGTCATCCGCCTCCCTCAATCGCACCGTCTTTCCAACGGTAAACCCTTCTCCCCTCCCCTCCATCTTCTTTGATATCCTAGCAGCCCTCTTTGTCCCACTCCCTCCAACCTACGTCCTCCTCCTCCAACCTCCATCATCATCCTCTCCTCCAGTGTTGGACTGTACCGAGGACGGATACCATCCGCACCTACAATAAACCATCCATCTATCTGCCCGTTCATCTGTCTATCAAACAACCAACTCGCCCAGACTGGCAGTCAGTACGGTCATTAAACATCGTCGGCACCATTACTATCTATCTGTTGTCGCTACCAAGCCAACTGCTTCGTTTCACCCTGCCGTAAAAGGCATTCCCCTCTCATATCATATCACATCACACATCACCATCTGGCGCGGCATCCAGAAGCACCATCAGAACAGCCTCTCCCCGAGCTTGTTCGTCATTAACTTGAAATTGAACCTCAAGGAACACAGCTCACGCTCGCAACACGCGCATCTTGTACAGCGTCGGCAAAGCGCAGCAGCAAGTATCAAGTTTCTACTATCAAAAGCCTTCTTCTGCTGCTATTCCTCCCCAACCGCGCGATATGTCATATCGCTGATTGCGAATCCTGTTTCGTTCTCCTTTTCGTCGCATTGCTATCAACGTTTCCTGGAACGCACCATTTCTATTTCAAAGCACACGCATCAAAAAGCGCAGCGATCGCATACATATCATCGCATCGCATTAACGCTGAACCTGAACCACCACACTCGGGTTGATACTTGATACAACCTACCCATGCGCTAGACGATCTCCGCTTCAAACTCGTTTCTTCTCCACATCCACGCGCGCCTCCTCAGTCGCATTATTTCGTACTACCTAATTACACTATCACGGATACAGTACACTACGCTACAGTATCACTCGCGCGCAATCACCCGTGTTGGAGACCCTAATTAAGAGTCACTCACCGTCGCTGACACCCCCGTCGTCGCCGCCGCCGCCGCCTCCTCCACTTTCCTCCGGCTTCAACCTCGCTCCTCCTGGTCCTTGTCCTGGTCTTGGTTTTGATTCTGATTCTGATTCTGA
>JAALXK010000506.1:0-11535 GCA_012977745.1 Fusarium anguioides | reverse complement strand
GATCACTGGGAGGTGGTGGAGGAGCCTCTCCAGAAGGCGGTGGGGGAGGTGGTGCTGCTCCAGCATATTGTTGGATGAAGGCGTTGATATCACCCAGACCTGGAGGAGCTCCAGGAGGTGGTGGAGGTGCACCGCCAGGAGCACCAAGGCCAGGAGGAGCGCCCATTCCAGGAGCAGCTCCGTAGGCACCATAGCCAGGATAACCAGCATACCCACCCTGAGTTCCAGGAGCCTGTTGCTGCCATGGGGCAGCAGCGCCTGAAGCACCTCCGCCGTACGCTTGACCGTAGTAGCTATCGCCGCCGTTACCACCTTGGTGGTCCTGGTTGCGGCCACCACGATCTCGGGACCAGGGAGCTGCAGATCCTCCTTCGTTAGAATCCTGGTTACGGCTGCGCCATGGTGCAGGTCCACCAGTTGGACCTCGTTGCCAGGGCTTGGCATCTCCGTTGTTCTGAGAGCCAGGGCCGGCTTCGATACGCGCAGGAGGTCCAGAAGATCCTCCACCAAGCTCTTCCATGAGTTGCTAACATTTGTTAATATTGAGTGACTGAGGAAAAATAGGAGTTTTCTCACCTGGTACTCGCGATCAACGGCATCTCCACCCTCGATACGACCGGCGGCAGCAGGCCGGCCACCAGCATCGTTGTTGCGCCAGCTAGCACCGCGCTGTCGGTCGGGACAATCGCGAGCCATGTGACCAGCATTGCCACAGACGCGGCAGATAATACTGGCAGTGTAGTTTTGTTTCTCGGGGCAGTCGTACTTGCGATGGCCGATCTTGCCACAGTTCTGGCAAGCCTGGTTTTCGTCGTCTCGGAGGGTACCGTTGAGCGCAGCAAGTTCTCGGAGCTGGTTACGCTTGAGTTCGTTCTGGCCTTCAGGAATAGACGCAGCCTGCAATGTGTTAGTAGAGGTTTGACAAAGGCGGAGCGCTGACTTACAGTCTCAATGACATTGTGGATAAGCTTCTTGGCCTTGTTGACCTTTTCTTCGGTATCGGCCATAATGAGACAATGCAGATCTTCTTCCTGGTTACTGGCGTGCGCGGCATCAGACCGGCCCTTGCCCTCCTTGACGGAGCCCTTGCCACGAATGGCGATCTTGGCACCTGAGTCTCCCTCCATTTTCTTCAGAGTATTACCTCGAGGTCCGATAAGTAAACCAACTTTAGTACGAGAGAGCTATTGTTAGTGTCTGATTCGCAAAGATTAGATGAACGGGTAAGGGTTAGTCCATTCGATGAAGGACCAGGCCTCAAAACACCACCAAGGGCGTGATGGTGAGTCTGATCGAACTCCAAAAGGAAAACAAAAAAACAGGGACAGAAAATTGGTAAGTAGGGTTAAAGGGTTAGCAATCATACTGAAGTTAATTTCCGGATAGTCGTTGACAGGAACATAGACCTTCTCCTGAGTCTTGGTAGGTCTACGGTAGTCCTGTGGAGGATGGTAGTTAGGAATGGTCTTCATGGCCTTCTCTATAAGCTTGTGTCGTTCATCTTCGAGACGCTTTCGGTATCGGTATTCTCGGGTATTGATACGTCGACCGTGGTTGTCGTACTGAGGCGCGGGAGAAGGTGATCTTTCAATTGTTACGGATTAATCTACAACATCAAGGGGAGTCAACTTACCGGTCACCATCGGCTGGGACGACATCGTCGATGCGCAGCTTCTGGGAGATTTCCTCGATACGCAAATGCAGCGTGTACGCCTCAAGCTGCTCGCTTGTCATGTTGGACAAGATAGCAGTGGGCAAGCCCATGAGACCAGCCGCTTTGTTCTCGGATGCATCACCCCATCGGTTTCGCTTCTTTCGTCGTCGAGGTCCATCAGCTTCGCCTCGAGGCTCAGGGTCGCGTCCACGCTTCAGGTCGCGATCAGCTCCAGGGTCACCACCATCAAATTCCTCCTCTTCACCCCCAAAGCGGCGCTTGCCGAGGGGGATATTGTTCGAGCCGGTAATTCCTTGACTTCTCCACGACATTTTTTGGGCGTTGCGCAATCAAAAACAGATGCGTTTGGAAAAGATGTATGATGGCCCAGAAAAAAGAATTGGACTGTCGTTGTTCGTGTCGAAAGATCCAAAGTGGGCGCCTGGTTGCTTTCAAATGATCTCGGCCATTTAGCCGGGCCGGTGAAACTTGGAGCCGATGGATCCTTGCACGTGACTTGTCTCAACTCAGGCTGGCCAACAGCAACAGATTAAAAGACGACTTGAAAAGAATAATGTGGAAAAGGGAAAAGAATTTTAATGAGACCGTTATCAAAGTCTATATCTGAATCCTACGACTTGCCAATCTGTAGCATCCTCTGAGTCAGGAACCGCAACATCGCTTTGCTCCTCAACAGGCTCTCTAACAAACCCCCCTGAGCCAGCACTTCCCGCAATCCCCTCTTCCCTGACTCGCCTTTCATTTAACCATTTGAGATACGTTCTCAAACATAATGTACAAGCTATGGCCAAGCTGTAGCACACAGTGATAGCTTTGAACGCAGTTTCATACAGCGGATCCTCAGATTTGAGGAAGAAATGCGGCCCCAGCATGTTTCCAAAACAGTAGGTGATGAATAGCATGGCTGTAATGGTCATCTTCTTGGTGACTCCTCGATAATTTGACTGCACAAGGGCCATATTGAGAGGCATCGCAGCAGATCCACTCGAGAGAAGAAAGTATGCAAAGAGGTGCAAGCCATTGGCTTCATCGCTTCGCTTGTAAATGATTCCACTTCCAATGACACAAGGCAGAATAACACCGAGTATTAAGAGACAATTGAAGGTGCGAAAGCGGCCAGCCAAGTAGCCAGTTCCTGCAATAATGCCTGCTGAAAGAAGGGAGTAGGGAATGTTGATGAGTGTAGATTGCAAGTTAGTGAACCCAAAAGACTCAACAACAATGTTGGCAAAACTTTGGGAACCACCATTTGGAATCTGTGTAAATAACTCAATCCCTACGATGAACCAAGATTTGGGGTCGACCAAGCATTCACGAACTTGGTCCCATTTCCAGTGCGCTTTCTCAGTTGTCCCAGTACCGGAGGACGCTACACGCCGAGCTGCAATTTTCCTCTCTTCTGGGTTCAGAAAACTGGCCTTGGAAACGGTATCTGGGAGAAGAAGGAACAAAGGTATTGCCCAGAGAAAAGTAGCGGTGCCCAAAATGATGTACATCCACCTCCAAGGCCGTAATAGAGTCCCGTCGATATGCCCAACTCCGAACGCAAGCAGACTGGCGACTAACCCGCCAACTGAGTTTCCCGAAAACCATATTCCCACCCGAGTTGGCATCTCGTCACGAGTATACCATGTCGATGTGAGAAACATGAATCCAGGTGTTATCGTCGCTTCTGCAATGCCGAGAAGAAATCGGACTACCAAAAGACCGCCGAAGTTGTGGCAAGCCGCCGTAAATGCAACAGCCGAGCCCCAGAATAAAGTGTTTGCTGCAAGATATTTCCCTGCTGGGAGACGTGTGACAAGAATGGTTGTTGGATATGTCCAGAGAAGGTAGCCTAGATAAAAGACACTTCCTACCCAGCTATACTGTTGGCCCTTAAGATGCTAGATAATTGTTAGTAGAGGGACGCTGAATTGATGATAGACCTACAGTATCCTCTCGTAGTCCGAAAACAGCAGCACTCGATAGAATGACTTTGTCCATAAAGTTGAACATATAGGTTACGAACAACAAGGGGATAATGGCGCGGTCGATCTTGGCCAACACGCCCCTTGCTGTTTGATTGCTGATGATGTCTTCTTGTTCTGTCACCAACTCATCATCTATTAAAGCCGTTCCATCGCCATGTATTAACAGCGGTTGAGTGGGATCCTGGTCGTCTAAATGTTCAACAGACATATTCGGCATATTTTCGCGCCCATTTGGAGCAATTGAGCTCATTTTTAAAAAATAACAATATCAATTAAATGAATCTTAGGTTATCCATGAGCATGATTCATTTGGTAATTAAGATGTCAACAATGTTTTGGCTGCTTCAGAATATGGGGGTGCATTTACCCTGAAGTTCAAGCCACACCCCCCTTGAGCCACGCACGTCCAAGCGCCGCATGTCTATGTCCACTCGGATGTCCAATCCATGGACCCAGGAGACGACAACATACATCCTCTCAACAATTCAACTTACAGGGACCTGACGTGGTGCCGTTATGTGGTCAAGGTGACCACTATTTCCTAACAACAATCGCCTAGAAATGACTTCAATATCGTCATGGATTTCGTGAGTATCTCATCATCTTCCCACACAGCAGCCATGACACACCAAACTAATTATCCTTTGGTATAGTGGTCGCGCTTATTGAGCCCTCTCTCCTCTGGGGGCTCCCGCAAGGACCTGGGACAGGATCCTGCGAAACGACTACACCGGTTTGAAAAGCAATATAGCCTCTTACTTGTGAGGAACAGCGCGATCCGCCCATGCCTGCGACAAGTACTAACCACAGCAGTCTGCTTGGAGAGCATCATCCAACCTATCTCGAGACAGCGACGCCGCCGAAACCCTTGAAATCCGCCTCCAGGAACTTACTAATATCCTAAGTGACGAGAGTCGACGACCTTTACCGCATCCATGTATTCAATACTCCTCGCTCAAACAAATCTACGTTCCCATTGGAAAGATCGCAACGACTTCGTACAACGAGTGGATCATTAAGGAGGCTGTCCTCTTCTTTGCGACCCTTATTGAGAGCGAGGAGGAAGCCTTTGTTGAGAACCAGACCTTCTCCGCCAGTCTGACCAATCTTCTTGTGCGAATTACCGGCCTTAACAGCGTGCGCCTGGGCCTGGATACCGAGTCGCGTGTCGTCGAGCTCGCATTCAACATCACCACCAAGATTCGGCTGGACCCGAGTATTCTGCCAGCATGGTTCAAGACACACCGTGGCGTGGCGCTTCAGAACAGGGAGAAAAGTGACAATGCCCGCGATGCCTTTGTTGGACGGACGCAAAAGGCCGACTTTCCTCTCTTCTATATCCTTATGGATTATATCCACCATGAGGGCAAAGTGGGCGACTTCGCGCGGACAGGCTTACTGTACATCATCGAGGCGGCGTCGAGTTCAGGACCCTTGGAACAATGGATCGTCGAAAGTGACCTATCGACTTTGATGGCGACAGGTCTTGGTGCATTGTACAGCCAACTGAGCCGCAAACTAGTCGTTGACCATCTTCCTCACAACCTACCTCCTATTCTCGCTTTCTCCGATTACGAACACCCTACATCCAACTATGAAGTCATCAGCTCTTGTTCTCCCGAGTTCCAATCTCACCTTGAGACCTTCTTATCACACCTTTTATTCTGGCAAGACGTCTTGAACCACTGTCGGTCTGTAGAAGTCAAGTCGACTCTGCTTGAGCATTTCCAAGTTATTTTCCTACAACAGTTATTGTTAGTACCCAACAACATCGTCTCGAACTTTGCTGACAGTTTAGATACCCCTCGCTGCTTGAGTCCTCCGATATTGACGGTGGTTCATCTGTGGCTGTTTTGACTTATCTTCGACGTATCCTGGAATCTCTCGACCATCCCGACATGATCAACCTCATTCTCCACTATCTGCTAGCATTACCTGACACCATTACACCTGCACGACCAGTCTCGAGCTCGGATGTCAGCAAGGCTCGCAAGCGAAAGTCAATGGACCTGGCCACAATGTTGGCGTCGAGGGCAGAGCCTGCTGCCACTCCCCTGCTCTTCAACCTAGTCGATCTCATTCTCGCATGTTTGAGATCGCGGAACCAACAAACAATCCATGTTACGTTGCAGTTGGTGTCGGCTATTCTTAAGCGACATCATAGATATGCTATCGTTACTCTGTTAAGAACCGATTCCGTTCCTACGCAGAATGCCACTCGAACAGTTGGCGCTCAAGAGCAAGAGGTTGAGTACATCATGTCGTTAGCAGGAACGATCGGGGGTGAGGATGACTTTGATGAAGTGTATCAGCTTGTCCTTCGAGATACGATGTCGAGGCTCGAAGCACACCCATGTTCCTTGAAGCTTGTCGCGCCTCGGGCATCTACGACCAACCAAAGGCTGCCAGATAGTCTTCCTGGAGCACCTAAGGACGTTGGAGACCATACTCTTCGACCTGACGACCCACTGCTCAACTCACTGTTGGATCTCTTGGAGACATTCTTTGTCAACGATGTGGAGACAAATCTCTCAGTGACTGAGACACTCGTTGACCTAGCGGTCTGCGGTTTTATGAAGATCGAGGGATGGTTGACGCGAAACCCAAGCTCTTATGTATATGATGAAGCCGAGAAGCCGAGACGAAAGTCTGAAGACAACAAAGAAGAAGAGAGTGAAGATGAAGATTTTGAGGATTTGCCATCACCCACCCCAGAGCAAAAGCAACTTAAAGCTATGGAGCAATGTCGCCAACGACCTCAATGGTCCCAGGAGTCACTGCCTCGTGTTTTCAACGTTGTCAAACGACTCGAAGAGCAGGTAGCTGCCTACAAGAAGAGTATCCATCGCTTTGATGAGCTGGTGCAACAACGGCGTGATGCCTTCAGAACCGCGGATGCAATGCTACATCATGCAGGCCCAACGCCCAGACCGACTCCCATAAGCGAAGATCCTCCTGATCGACGAAGCTTCGAGGAAACATCACGCAGCACATCACCTTCTCGGCCGTCGGCACTGGAAGGATTGGCACATCGTCTTTTGTCCGAACTGGGAACACCGAGTCGCGCCAGCAGCCCACGAGGACGCAAAGAGCTAGGTCGCAGCTCTGGAAGCGGCAATGCGACGCCCAGCAAATCTATTCTGAGCTCTAAGGATACGTCCCATAGTAGAGGACGAGGCACCCCTGGACTTAGTCTCTCTCCAACTAGGATACAAGATACTATTGATCCAGCGCAAAAGGCCAGAGAAGAGGTGCTTTCACATCAGATGGCGGAATTCGCAGCTATGGACCAAACTATCCTCTCTAAGAAGGTGGGATTGCCAAATCTCAAGGTTCAACCTATTCCTCTGGACTTTGACAAGAAGCCATTACCCGAACCTCCATTGCCCGAACCCCCATTGCCCGAACCCCCAGCAACCGAGGAGGAGGAAGAGGAGGAGCATACCGAGCAGGTTCCTCAAGAGGAGGCTAAGAAGGAGGACAAGCCTGAGGATAGGCCTGAAGATAAGCCTGAGGATAGGCCTGAAGATAAGCCTGAGGATAAGCCCGAGGATAATGTGGCTGAAGTTGCTGAGCAAATATCTGCCGAGGAGAAGGATGAGGAAGACGCGAAGACCGAGGATAACGAGACAGATCTTTCTGATGCTGAGACTGCACCTGAATCACCTCGACTAGCCGAACCGGCTGAGATAGAAGCGGAGGCTTCCAAAACTGCTGGCGCCGCCGAAGAAGATGAACCTGCTAAGCAAGCGGAACCTGCCAAGGAAGCAGAAGCTGCTAAGGAAGTGGAAGCGAAGGAATTGGAGGCCGAGGAGTCTGCAACAAACGACTCTGAAGCTGAGACCGAGTTTCACGACGCCGAATTCGAGGAGGACGAAGTGGAAGAACCCAAGGTTCAAACTCCTCAAAAGACACCTAAAAGGCTTGGAAACATGGATACCCCAGAACTTGAGACCCCCCGGCCTAGGATTCAAAGGGAGAGCAACACAACGGTTTCGGTCTCACATGTCGTCACCAACGTCATCATCCTACAATCTTTCCTCTTCGAACTGGCTGCACTTATCCAAGTCAGAGCAGGTCTATTTGACGAGGTGCGGTTCGTATAGCGCGGAAACTGAACTGGGAGGTATATTTCTTGGGGGGAGATCGGAAGGACGTTCTCACGATTTGACGGCATGGGTACTTTTACTTTATAGATTAGGTGGGGAACGACTTTTCTTATGATAGATACCTGGTTGACCACGATATTTCTTGTTTGTGCCTGTGGATCGTAAAATCATGTTATTCATGTGAACCCAACGCCGGCTATGTATGTATATATCTATAATGCAACATAATGTAATCATCAACTTCATGTCATGGTTTCATCCCATTCTATCCATCTTCTGATGACTCCATCCACAGCCTTGATTCCCTCTCTGGTGGCCTCCACCTCAAACCACTCGCGATGCTCTCTCCCACAGGCGTCACATTTAGTAGCATCTACTTTGAGACCCATTCCCCCAAGCTCAATGTGCACCAAGCGCTCAACGCGGTGCACATGCTGCGTCATGTGCGGAACCACACCCGATGATTCCAACGATCCAGGGAGGTAGGGGTAATATCGCAGAAGCTCAATCTCATAACCACACTGTCGTTGCCATTGATTCATACGACGCTGGACGTTGGCGGCGCGACCGATCTTCAGAAGCATGGTGTTTCTGGATGTAGATGGATCAGCAGCCGCGAAACTGGATACAGCGTTACTGGCACTGCGAGATCGTGGTGGCCGATTTGGTGAAGGGGGAGACAGAAGTGAGCGCGCTGCATCAACAGGCGCAGCGGCCGAAGTGGAAGATGTAGGTGTAAGCCAAAACATGTATATAAATCCAGGTTCTTCCGAAGCACCCCACGGACGTGCCAGTTCGGTCGTAAGCGCCGAGGCGGTTTGAGCGTCGAGAGACTCGGGGATAAAATCCTTGGTCTGTTTGCGCGAGCGGCGGGAGGATTTGCCTGCAGATGCGTTTTGCGAAGGCGAGAGGTGCTGCTTTGAGTTGCGTTTGGATGGTACAGAGATGGAGGTTCGCTGGACAGGACGGGGCTGCGGACGTGAGGGTCGAGAGTCCTGGACATCTTCAAGGGGAATCGAGAAGCAGCAGCACGAAAGAGACTGCTTTGACTTGGTGCTTGCTGGTTTCGGTGGGCTTGTACTTGAACCACTTGTCTTGCGGCCTCCGGTTTCGCGCCTCTTCTTCTTCTCCTGCAACTCGACCAAACCCAATCTATCCGCAAGAGTATCCAAGCTCGTTCGCCCTTCTAGAATCGGAGTTGAAGTAGCTCTAGGTCCAGGACTTGAATGCGCCGACATGTTTGCCTGCTCCCGATGCTGCCAGCAGTAAAGACTCTCATCTCTGGGATCAGGTGTAACAGGTCTTCCGCGCTTATCAGTCTTTGGCGCCGAGTTCGCAACGGCGCGACGGCACGGGCGACCGTTGGAGGTTAAACCGCGACATGTTTTATCGGCGACTTTGGAGTCGGAACGGTTAAGGTAAGATTCTGGGGTATTTGCAACAAAGGGCATTGTTCGTTCAAAAAGGCGGTGGATGGACAAAGAAAAGATGTTTGAACAAAAGAGGTCGTTTCGGTTATGGGTGGTATTTAAACGAGTGAGGGAAGCGCCCAGAGAGTTGATTCAAGGAAGTGAAAGGCCAAGCGAGGCCAACAAGGCAGGCCTGGCCAGGACCTGAGTGGAAACAAGGGTTTCTTGTTTTTATTATTATTAGACATCTTGGCTGAGGGGACCATAGTCGGCGTTCCTATTAGTTAATTCGCGAACGAGGCTGAGATGACGGTGATGGAGAAGGGAGTGGGTGACGTTGATGTGGCTGTGCGTGGCTGTGTATGTGTTTGTGTTTCAGAGGCATAAGGTACCAGTAGGGTAAGAAGAATGAAAAGAGGCGGCCTTTGTGATTAAAACATTCAATTCGATTGATTGTTAATGAGTTGAAATGTTTGATGGATTTGTTTTGGTAGAAGGATACGATATAGATGGTGTTGTGGTTGGTTGGTGATATAACTGTAACAGTAGCAGTAGATTGGTGTCAGTGCAACTCTGAGATGATCAAACACATGACATGACATAACGTACGTTCATATCCTTGTCTTTTTGACGACTCGAAACACACTCCAGTAGAAACTATTCAAATGTTGCCGAAATTATCTGCGACTTTATAGATATTGTCTCTAATGTCTTATGCTGTCTACATGAGAAATCCTATGAATGATCCATGACAGCGAACAGAAAAAGCTTCTGACGTCAAGAATGACCAAGGATAGATTTGATGAGTGACCGGATTTTTCAAATTAAATGAAGACGGGAAGCCACAATAGGACAATATCCACGGCTCTACGCTCTTTGGCTTAAAAAGAGACGTAGTAACGTTTGGAGTATCTCTCCAAACATGCCATGAAGATTCAGGTAATCTCACACTCTGCGGCTTGACTAGGGTTCACCTCTAAAGGAACTAAAGAACCAACCCTTGAGAAGCCGAGTGAGAGTTGGTCTGTCCGGTGAGTTGAAATGTCCTTTTGTTCTCACGTCAGTCACCTTTCATGAGTGGGAATCTCGTGAACAACACTTGCACTCTGAGGTAGAAGCAAACTTTGAATCAAGAACAATTAAAAACCACCAGTAGACAGTCTGTATATCGACCAAGTATTACACAGCGGCATCGTTGTGAACTGCTTGCTCCGCTTTGTCTCCCATAGCCTCCAGTTGGCAACACCACTTGACCTCACAACCACCACTAACAGGCTCAACAAGAATGAGAGTTGAAAAATTCAATCCTGATCCTCTGAGTCCAACTCCCGGTTTCGCTCAAGTCTCATTTGTTCGATCCTGGCTCGTCGACTTTCCCGTCGGTCACGCCGAAGTTCGTCCCGTAGCTCATCGTTTAGCTCCTCAAGCATGTCCAGTCTTTCCTTGAGGTCTTTGATGCACGAGTATGCGTGATCAGCTTCTCTCCTCCAAAACCGCCCCTCACGTCGAATCTCCTCAAGCTGCTTGGCAAGCTTGTCTTGGTACGAACGCCCTTTTTTCATGATTTGGCGATATCGTGCATCCATGACAGTACTTCCTTCAGCAATCTTTTTATCAATACGCTGAGTGTAACGAAGGGTGAAAGCTGAAAAGCGACGTTCAAGTTTCTCGGGGCGTTGGTGGTGGTGACGATCCTAAATTAGACAAGTTGATGAGCTCCGTGATGCCAGTAGAAAGGGCGAAAAGGATAAACATACAGGGAGATGATGGTTGCAACGAAGAGGAGGTACTTTTTTGAGATCCTCCAGCTCAGCAATAGCTCTCTGAAGTCTCTCTCTTATAACTCGCCTCTGGCGTCGGACTTTAGAGCTGGGTCGGTTGCGGGCCATGGTTTTGAAGTTATCTCAATATCAGGAGGATCAGTAGACAAGGTGCAAGGTTGAAGTTTAGCAAACCTACCTGAAAGCAAAAGAAAAAATTCGAGTGATCCAGCAAGCCAGGCAGCTAGCAGTATTCTGCCAGTCACCGTCAGCTGCCAGTTATTGCCAGTTGCTAGTTACAACCAGCTATTATCTGCTGCCAGCTGCCGCCAGCTGCCTTGGCTGCTATTGCCAACCAGCCTTGCACTATTGTCACCACACCCCCGGTGATTCACTGCCCTTCCTTTGCGCGGACAATAGAAAATAATGCTTGTGGCATGAGTGAAGCACGGCGAGCCGTTCGCAATCACTCCTCGCTCAGTTGCCTATAAATACCCCCTCTCCCCCCCTCTCTCATCCTCTTGGTTTCTTCCTTCTTTCATCATCACCAACTCTCATCCTCCTCCTCTTTCTTCTCATCACATCCCATCCCATCCCACATTCCCCTCC